>VZRS01007802.1:223584-302216 GCA_013398055.1 Ifrita kowaldi | reverse complement strand
AAAAAAAAAAAAAAATTAAGGAAGAGAAACAGATGTATTCATAGCAAAATATTTTCCTGTGCCCACTGCAAATCCGCTATCTCCCACTGACCACAAATACAGAAAAGAAAGTATGTATCTGGGAGAGAGAAAATAAGTCTTTGCTAACAGTCTGATTTTCATTTGGAAGTGAAGGGAGTCCTCGTTGAGAAAAAAGGCTGAGGAGATAAAAATCAGAGGGGGTGAAAGCGCATTCATAAAGGGCACGAGGAAAAGGGGGGAGGAAATCAATCACAGGAACAGACAAGATCAAACGGCAGCATACCAGTAGCAGTCGTATTTCCTTGGGAAAAAAAGCTGCAGGATGAAGAGGCAGCACAGCACCATGCTGTGAGGAGTGCTGCTCTCCTCACCCACTGCATAGAGAGAGTTGTTCTTTCTCCATAGCAACAAGATACTTAAAAGCCAATCTGGAGACTGAAGACCGGCTCAAAAACAAAAACACAACATGTATCGATTTATTATCTCTATTTTAAGCCTCAGCTGGGAAGTACACAGGATAGCATTTGTTTAGCCCGAGGAAGCATCTTCATGGAAAGCTCTCTCATCCCTTTATACCTCCCTGCCTCAGAAGCGACCCTTGGTGTGAAGCAAACTGTGGCACTTTACACGTCCCCTGCTCTTAGCTAAATGCCAAAGGCATCAGGCACAAACACAGCCCGAGGTGCTCATAGCTGAAGCCTATCCACCATCCCTTTTGCAGGGACTGCAGGGAGGCATCCATACCCCCAAACTCTTCTCACGGGACTCTGGGAGTGGGGGGGAAGGAGGAGGAGTTGCAGCCTTTTGCTGCAAAAAACCAACCAAACAAAAAAAAACCCCAATAAACATAATAATAAACAAACAAAACTCCCAAACTTGCTGTTTAGTAGTTACCAGCTCGAGTCACTGATTGCAAGGACTCAGGATATGCTCATATCTTGTCCTTGAAGTCTGCCTATACCTTGGCTTGGAAACAGCTCTGCTCAGGCACCTAAATGACTTCAATAAAGCCATTATGCTTACTGTACTAGCAGGGCTCTGGTAACATTACAGACCTCACCTCCTCCTCAAAGGCACCCACGGAGCCTGCACAGCACATTCTAGAATGCACCAGGATTCTCTAAAAAGTTTTGGGTGAATGGGGTGTGCCGAAAAAGCTGCAGAGCAGCTGGGGTTTCAGTCCTGGCCTTGCTTGAGCTTGGCTGCTGGGGTGAGCCTCCCCTACTCCCTTCCCGCAAAGAATGGGCACGCAGCAGCATCAGAGCTACCCAGAACGAACGCAGCCGAACGCCACACAGAGCAGCAGTGTCTGTGCTCAGCCAGGAGTGCTTCACCAACAGCAGGGCACACAGGGGTACTGCAAACAAGGCCACTCTGGAGCAGCCGCTGTCCCCCAGGGCACGATGGCATTGCAGGCTGCCGAGGACAGGGCACTGCAGAGGGGTGAAGTGTTGACACAGCACCTAAGCAGGGAGGCTTTTGCCCAGTGGAAAACCAAGAACATGCTGAGGGTTTGGAAATGCAAGCTAAGAGTCTTAACTGGCACCGAATACTGGAGAACTGGTGGGAATTGGGCATGAGGTGGCAAATGCAGAAAGCTGTTGATTGTATACAAGCATGCCAAAAATATGGTCCAGTGTGTCACTTCTGTTTGTTCTAAACTCTCCTTCACTGCAAAATGTTACTGTTTGAAGGAGCATAGAACATTCAGGAGGAAGGAAAAGCCTGGTTTAAGATTATCCAAAGATGCATTTCCAGTGTCTGCCATGAAAGCCATCATTTGAATTTCACATTAGTTTTAAACATAGTTCTAGTTTAGATTCACCCATGAGTCATAAGTTTTTTAAAAAAAAGCACTGTACTCAGCAACTTTGCCTCGGCTCAGCACTATTATCTTACAGACTTCATCTGTACATCTGCTAAATCAAGAAACTCCAGAAAAAAATCCAATCCACATACACTAAACATCCATCTGTCCAAGTATTTCTCCTACAGCTAATGTATATTTTAGATCTAAAATACAGAAACTTTCAATCGACCAATCCTTAACCACTATCTGTATTATGGGTCTTGATTTTTCATTTCTTCATGCAACATTTTATTCAAGAATAAAATATTAATTTTCACTCCACTGAGTCAATTTACTGTTGCTTTTGAAAAAAAAATTACTTTATCTTACTACAAAATATTTCTAAACGAGCTGCATGGAAAGGGTAAGAGTAATAGTCATCTGCATAGATTATGAAGTAGAAGGAAAAGTATGAATCAGCTTGTCCTCAAAAAAACACATTTGCTAACCAAAGTCTGTTTCCTACACAATTAGTTACAAGTGCAGAAATATTTCTTTTAATAAGTGGTTTCGAAGGTTGCCAGGAGCAAATCTCTGTGGAATGCATACAAAGTTGTTCTGGTTTTTCCTGCGTAGGTTACCTTACTGAACTCAAAATGGAGGTATCCAAAGAGCTTTTTAGGAGCTTAGGGAGCAACACAGCTAAAATACATGAAATATATGGCACTTTTTCTTTCTTCCCCCCCCCTCACAACCAGAATGGAAAATAACAATATTTATGAGTCTTTAGCTCAGAGCTTACAGCAGCTCCAGAAAAGCACTGCTTCCTATGCAGCCAAGTTTTACCCCAGCTTTGGCTTCAGCCTCAGCCAGCCCCAGGTTTCTCCCACCAGCGAGCCGGGTTGGGGGTGGCACTGTGACCAGACATGGCATTTTGCAGTGTGCCCTCTCAAAGCTGATGTCACTCCCGCATGAATTTCCAGCACAGAACAAAAAAATCACAAGGCACAGGCTGTAAATCACAAGGGCTTCGTTGTTCCATCTTAGGAAGTTAATTATCCTGATGATGTTATCTTAATTAAATGGTAGCTAATCTAAGTTTATATTTAAGCCTGAAATGTGAATATATTTTAAAAACTCTTGATGATAGCAAATCTGAAGAGACGGAGGAAGGAAAGGAAAAATACCAGAGAAAGTAGCGTTGGTTGAATTGCACAAGCAACCATATTTCTAAATACAGGCAATTATAGGTCAGGTTTCCTCCTTTAGGGTTGTCTAGGTGAATCAGATTTCTAAGGGGAAAATGTGAGGGTCTCCAAGCAAAAGCTGAAAGCAGCAAAATATAAATGATAACATTGGCAGTCTGAGAAAAAAACCCCAGCATCTGAAGTCAGAGCTTAGCAGAGAATCTTTGAAGAGTCCTGCTGTGTGAATAGTTATTTACACTTTTCTAGCTCACTGAAAACAGTGGTGGTCTTGTAAAAAATTTACAGCAATCTAGCAAGGTGCCATGCATACAAGCCAGCAGCCACTTGAGAGAGTTTATGGGCAATGATAACCTTTCCAAAGAAGGAAGGAAAAAAAATGGCTAGACATTTAAGAAATTGCTCCTTTTTCTTCAAGGACAAGAGAAATTTAACATGGCCAGCAGAGAAAAAGCGAAAACCAGGAATTATAGCTGTAACTGAACAGAGAGGACTCTACTAAAGGCTGATACCAACATCTCAGCATCTGAATAGTGAGAGACACTAGATGTCCTAATCCTTCAATCCATACTCCTCCATCAACACCCCCATTTGTTTCCTACCCAAATCCCCTCAAATTGAGAGATCTTTTGTCCTTTATATCGGAAGGACTTAGCTAAAGCAATTACCCTCAAATATTACCATAAGGAAAGGTAAAACACAACCATCTTTCCCTTTCCCAGGGATTTCTACCTGAACACCTAATTTTGCAACCAAGAGGCTCAACTTTGGCTCCCCTCTTACAGGCAGATGTGCTGTTCACAATCTCCTTTCCTTCTGAGCAGAGCTGGAAGACCCCATACCCTCACATGCCTATCAGTAATCTGCACTGAGTTTTACAAGGTCACATCCTGCATCACTCTAAATTGAATTCCAGCCTTCCAATCAGGGAAGCAAATGCACAAATAACCTTTGCAAGCAATTAAGTGTACTGCCCTTGCTAACTTTGGCGATTTCTCTGATACTTGAATCTCAAGAATTTAGTAATTACTTCTGCTGGCCTTTGTTCTGCCGTGAGGTTGAGACAGCGAGTTTCACTTTCAATGTGTGTCAGAATCGGTTATCAAAAGAGAAGTCCCTTTTACAGAGAGATTCAATGAAAACAATCATGCTCCTGCTCTTCCCTTTCAGCAGTGCTGAAAAACATTTACAGAAGTAAAATCTGGCTTCTGTGACCTCCACACTCGTTGATCCTTTCATCAATCTTGTTTGCTAGCTTCCTTATTCCCATTTTAGACAGGTCTGAGTTTGCCTGTAGATATTAGGGAATTTAAGGAAAGTATTTCTTTACATACAAGGATGATGTCCAAGTGGAAAATTTGATCTTTGAATCTAGACAAAAATAATTCTACAATACTCTGGAACACCTTATCAACACACACCACCACAATGAGGCCCACAGACAGGGGACAAGATAACAAGGGGCATGTTTTTGCCTTGGTACAAACTGTTTTAAGTCTGAGCTAGAAAAACTTAGACTTTACACTGAAGGACCCAAAGAAGTGCACTTAACCCTTACACAAATACTCCAACTAAAGTCAGCAACTAAGGGTTTGCAAAGATAAGTGTCATTCCAAAATAAAAACCAGAAAAGGGAGATTCAAAATCATGTCATCTCTTTATGGGCCATGTAAGATATTACCTTACTGTTAAATTACATTAGTCCATGAAGCTAACAGGAACAGTAAACAAGAAAAGCTGTTGTCCTCCAGGTGTATCATACTCGTAAGCAAGCCACACTGGGAGTGCAAAACATGCAATTTATAAAACACAAGGACAAATCTCTTTATCTTCACTAGTCTCTTTGAAACCAGAAATACCATAACTAAACACAGGAAAGGGAACTAGAATACAGGATGCTACACATACTTAACAAGTAAGTCCACCTCAATGAGGAAGTGTGATGAAGAGATATGACTTGTGTTGAGTCACATGTGTGCATGAAAGGCAGTACACAAAGAAATGCCTGATTTGAGTTCAGGATTAGGTGCAGCCAGAGTCAAATGAGCATTTAAAAGACTAATACATTATTCCTGGTGAGACTCAATAAAGGATTACAGCTTTAGGACAGGCCCCTCCTGCCCTCTGAAATCAGGTATCTCCATTGCCCATTATTAACTCTTATAACCCAAAACTGAGGGATTCCCAGAGCTGTTAGTCACTTCTGGGAAAAATGACCTAATGAAAGAATAAAGCAAGCCAAATGCAGCTTGTAAATAGGGAGCTATTTGTGATGTTAGTGTTATCACATTTTGTTTTGTTATTCTCATCCAGTCAAGGACATTATCTCCAATTAAGGAGGCGTATTTGGTTTTGGGGATACAGCAACATGCAGCCATCTTAGGTAAGTATTTGAGATCTGTAAAAACCTTGGAGCTTCCTCTAGAAGCTTGCACTGGGTTCTTGGACCATTAGCTTGCTGGATGAACACAACTGAAGCTGTACAAGAAGGTGCAGCACAAGAGAGAAAAGGCCAGTCCCAATCAAATGGTGATGATCAACATGCTGTGGCTGCTAACCTCCCAAAAGAAAAATGTGTGGAAGAGTAGGAAATGCTGCTAAGTCTCAGATACAGCTAAAATATTAAGGTTCACATAAAGAAAATCAGTGGCAAGACTGAGTGCAATTACAGAGCAGACACTCACTGTTAATGCCCTGCAAGCATTAACTTGGAATATTTCATTATTACCACTGTGTGCTGTCTCTCAGACACTGAGCTTTTGTCAATTCAAGGACATCTTGCTTATTCCAGCTGACTTGAAGGCAATTCTCATCTCTCCCTCCTTTCCCCTCCAAACATTTGCAGGACAGAGTGAAAGGCAACACTGAGTTAAATCTTCATCATTTTTGTTGACTGGGTTCTTCATGAAAATCGCATGGAACCCATAACATAGGCATTTGAAAGTGTGCTGCAGCCCCAGTTTAAAAACTAAAAGCATGGGAGAGGACAAAGCTGTAATTGCTACACATTGAAACACAATAATGAGTATCTAAAGTCCAAAATGAGCATAGAGTTAACGGGCTTCCACACCAGGGACACACCATTGTTTGGCCTACTTAAAGTTCACAAATTAATTTCTTACAGATTTCAAACCTGTCTGCAGAGATGCAGAGATGCCCACAAGTGGTCACCACAAGGAGACAGTTTAATAGTGTAGTCTCATTTTTCATGGTATATTTTGTTCCTGCCACCCTACTATTTTAACAACTAAAAATCTAAGGTCATTTTAGACAACAGTCTGAGCTCCTCCTTGGTCTTACTGCTTTTAGTCCTCTTATCACTCTACCTAAGTTCCCATGATGAAGCAAGCTCTGCCTTGAGCTTTGGGAACACAAGATCAGAGCTGTCACCATTCTGGACTCACCACTGAGCACCACTGGCTGCAATCCAGCCCTCCTGGAGCAGTCAGCATGTGGCTTGTGTGTTCCTACCTGCCTAAGAAGGGAGACATCCCTGTGCCTGCAGTTTTCCTGGACAGAAATCCACTAATAGCAGCAGTAAGCTATCAAAACATGTGGCTTTTCCCAGGAACTTCAACAAAGGAAAAGAAATGGGAGCAGAAATAGGAGTTCTTTCTAAAACATATCATTTAGAGCATGGATAAGGGGGTTTTGGAGTTTTTTTCTTTAGTTTTAAAATAAAGGTTAACAACTTATTTTGGAGTGTTAAGAAGACAGATCGTAGCAGAAATGCCAATTAGAAAAAAAAAACAACAAACAAAACATGATAAATCTGACTTACCTCCCACAAACACAAAGCAAACTGTCATTAAGTTATCCCTCTACGCATAGGAATTGAAGTCAAGCCCAGTCTCTCTCCTTTTTTCACACAGGATTAGGTGATAAGTTACCCAGAAACAATCCAAAGGAGCTCCAAAACTACTCCTTACATGGCAGATAGTTTTAAAGGCTCCATTCTGTCACTGATTTTGGCAGTTGTGAAGATAATCTGTCCCATTTTTCCATATCATTTCTCCTTGCAGTATTCTGACTCTGAGGGGGTGCAGCTCTCCTAACATCATAACAAACCTTGGAAGTTAAGGCATTATGCAGAGGCCTATATCTTTACCATTTCTACAGATTCCCCAGGATGATGATATTAAGAAAAAAAGCCTCATAAGCAGTCCAAAATTACAGACAGCTTCCAACTGAATAAATATTAAAAAAAGAACTGACATCAAAAGTTACTCAACAGGAGGGAGCTGTATCTAGTGACATGCTGCAGTTGCAGTGAAGAGGAGGAAGTTACTAAACTTCTGCTATCCTTAGTGCTGACTCACCACATTCTGGCTGCAGGATACGACATCCTGAAAGATGCTCGAGCTTCTAGAGATGTCCCTAATGCAGTCAAGTGTCTCGCTGCACAAATACATCGCCTAGCACTGAGACAAAAATCTGAGTTCTCAAGTCCTTAAGATTGTGGCTGATATCCTGCAGGGTGTCAAGACTGCTATTTGGAGAAGAGTGGAAAATAACAGACATGAAGCAGGGCTTTCTGTTGTTAAGGACCAATTATGGTTGTATCAAGACTGAGCTACAGAATATGATGAATTTGTCCAACTTCCTCATCTTCTGTCTTCCTTGGACTGAAAGCCATGTTCTCTTGCTAACATCCTTCTCCTTCACCCCAAACCAGCAATAAAACACTTCTCAGCAAACAAACAGCCAGAGGCCTGGGTAACAGAGGCAGCAGCTGGGAACAGGAGGCACATGTGCCCCTTGCTGCTATGTTCCAGCATTGCTCCAAGTCAGAGGCATCAAGGGGTGACAGGGACCTTGTGTTGCAAGGAAGATCTCAGCTCAGGTTATACACAGAAAACACAGTCAGGAACAGAAGAGTATTCATTTATAATGAAGCCAAATGAATGCTTAAAAAAACCCCCAAAACCAAGAAAACCACATATCCTAGATCTCACAAATTTGAGCCTTCTTTATGCGTATGTACGCATCTGTGTCTGTCAGCTATATGCACACACAGAGATACATTCATAAACAGGCTAAATATATTCCCCAAAAGGAGATTTGACATTTCCAGCCTTAATCCTGTCACCCAGCACAGACCAATTTGCACAATCTTCTAGGCCAACTGCTGGGTTCATCTGCTGAAACTAACTTCACATGATACATTTATTTGCTGGGAGGACAATACTGTTTTGACTCAAACTTACCCTGATTAGCCCTATGCCAGTGAATGTCATTGCTGTGTTTGTTCAAATTAGTATGCCTCCTAAATTATGGAGAGAAGGTCACTTTACAGACCCTGGAGCGGGAAGAAGCTCTGGACAAAAATAGGATGGCACTGTCACGGTATTTATCAGTCAGGTTCAGATCAGTTTCATCCTTAATGTCTCTGCTATATTTTGCTATCTAAGTACATGATTACCAAGGTAAATCTTATTTAATCCACCTGAAAAAAAATTATAAATACTACAAATCATCAGATGACTTTAGAAACAAAGCAACATACAAATCTCACCCTTTCCACTACTGAGTTTATTCTTATGCATAATTAAGTATCCAGAGACACTATATACACAGAAATAACCATATTTCACTAGAGAGCTCACTATACAGTCAGCATCCACAGAGTGACTGACAGAGAAGCATGGGCTATTATTCCCATTTTGGACAGCAGATGTAAATTAGAGTTTGACATTAGATATGTATCAGTATTGTAAAAGTAGAGAAAAAATAAACCATGTAAGAGATCAATAATTACAACAAGCCAGACAGCAGGAAAAACGCTTCCTACTAAGGCTCCTGCTCATCACATCCGTATGTTTACAGGAGGGTAAGAGTTACCTCATTCACCTTCTTTCCTCACAAGACCTTTTTCCGTATTACATAGTCAGAGATTATTTGCACAGAAAACACATAAAGTAACATTGGGAGTGTCAGAGCCTACAGGCAAGAACAGATTTGTCAAAACATCACCGCAGCCTTTTCTGCCACAAAGCCGACGTGGGGATTCACCCACCCCATCTGCTACACAATTACAGGATGAGGGGTCAGCATTGAGCCAAAACTGAGGGGGAGAGAAGGGATGACATAGTCCTCACTCCGTAGTCTTTAACAGCTCTGCTTTCTACTTGCAGACACAAAACCTGAAGGTGGGGGCTAAGAAAGAAAAGGAAGAACATGAGGATTTCCCTACACACTCTTTTTTTCTCACTTTAAGGAGAATGCTTGAGAATGAAATGAATTCTAATAGCTGCACCCAACACCACTGCTCTCACGGACCCAGGGCCCACGCAGAGACTGCTGCCCTCTGGCTGGAAGGGCCAGCAAGGCCACTGAGGTTCTGCTGAGCTGCCTTCCAGGGGATGCACCGCATCCTTAGCTGCAGACAGTGCTGGTATTACATGCTTCCTGAAATGCTGCTTCTCCATGCAGCTAAAAGCATTAAGATCCTTGAAGAGAGGAGTGTTTGCAGACCATACTGTTTGCAAGCTGTCCAGGAAATGAGTCTTTCCTATTAAAAAAAAACAGTTTTCAAACTAAAAGCCAAGATGTTCAGGATATCTCCCTAAGTCATCTGATTTCTTACAAATGTTACCTATCCTTACCTCCCACTGACCTCTCATTCTACAAATGTAGTTACTATGGTAATTGAATGCTGAGTGCTTTATACACATCTAAAATGTTTCAGAAACAAGCGCCTGTCTCATTCTTCACCCCCTAATTTAAAAAGAGCATTTCTAGTTCCATACCACTGTTTTAAAAATCATAACATGGAACATGGCATATATTGCAGTAAGAAGAAATCTTTTGGTGTTCAAGTAATGAGCACAAAACCTAAGCTATTGCAGCCTAAGTGAATTTTTCTGCAGTTTGTAAAACAACAGTATGAAAAATACCGATATCAAAAGGGAGGGCTGAACCTCCCTAACATTTTCATGTATTTAATTTTGGATGATAAGAACATCCCTAGGAAAAGCTCATTCAGTAATGAAATCTGAAATGAAAAATGACCACCCAGAAGTAAAAGTAGTCATACACAATTAATGAATTCATTCAGCCAGCCAATAAATCAAACAGCAAACCAGACTCTCTTAATCATGCAGAGAAACATTTTTCAGTGCTTCTTTTACTGTACTTTGCTCAAGGCCTACATTACCAATTGGTTGTTTCTTTAATTCTTAACCATTTACAATAGAATGTTATTTTAAATTTAAGTGTCATCCAAGAATACTGTGGAAGAACATATTATTCTTTCCAGGTTTCTAATCCTCAAAGAAATTAATATCAGAAAATTTACTTTATGGGTTGAAAAAGCCTGGGAGTATTCAGCAAGTTATTAATGCATAGATAGATATAACTTTCCAGAAAGGGTCCTAGCTCTTCCCTTTTTGGGTAAAACTTCATACAAACAGATATCAGACATGAAGAAAGTTATCACTGCCTGAAGCTTTCACACTCTCTTTCCATCAGGGACTCAGGGGGTTTCCCTTGAGATACAGACAAGAATAACTTCTTAAAGTTTCGTCAAAGACATTTTGAAAATTTTCACTTACTATTCAATTTTTCTGTGCAACAATGGACTAAATTAAACAGTAGCTCAGTAAAAGCTCAAAGCAAGACACTATTGAGAAAAGAAAGAGCAGCTTCACTGAAGCCTGAAAAACCACATCAAACTTCTTTGCCTTTCAGTTGCGCGTGTCTTTTTTCCCCAAAGCTCATCTACTGACTCCCAATAGTTCTCTCATCTCCCTCCGGATTTCCCAAAAAATTCAGGAACAACCAGATCGTGCTTCTGTTGAACTTTGCAAATGCATGCTTCAATGCAGGAGCTACATGTGCTCTTCACAGAAACCCATCATCAAATTTATGCGAAAGAGGCAGAAGCCAAGACTGTGCTCCTACTAAGACTGGATTCTCTGCAAGCTCCAAACAATGGTCACACTCAAAACTTTTGAAATCTAAGGGGCCACTGAAGGACAAAGCTGCCTGACAGTCCCTGATATTCTCACTTCTACCACACTCTTTCATGCTGAAATCATGTTTATTGGTTTGCTTTTTTTTCCTTTGGATATGACTTCCTCACACCTGTGACCTAAACTAGCACCAACTGAGCACAAAGGACTGTGCTGATTCTCCAGGCTCTTTCCAACAGCAGGGTCTAGATTGTGCCAACTTCTACTGCCAGCTTGGTACTGACAGGTCACACAAATTCCTCTCTTCCAGATTTCCACTTTCTCAAGGAGGGCAGTGAAGACAGCCCCAACAAGGTGACTCATCAGCAAAACCCTGCCTCCAATTACAATTATTGCAGCTATGATTCCTGAGTGAGCCCATTAATCGAAGTCTCTGCACAGTAGAGACCTTTAATTTTACAGAAATCCTTTCAAGTCACCTCCAAACCTGGGAACAAAACCAATTTTCCTCCTCCCAAATAGATCTAACATTAGTCAAGACTTGTCCTGTGTGCAACAAAATGTGCATGTACACTCAGTAGTAACTGATACACCATTTCTCAGCCAAATTTTCACAACGCGGTTTCCACCTGCACAGACACACTGCTGTGACCAGCTCTATAGCCCACACTCACCCAACATTCATCAGAACTCCATGACAGCACCTACAAACCCAAGTAGGAACATGGACCCTAATTCAAACTTCTCCTGGGAGGAGGGTGAACAGCAGCTTGGAGCGTTGTGCCTGGCTGCTGCTAGCTCTGCTTGGCCCTGCAGATCAGCAGAGCAGTAGGCAGGAGAGTAGGAAGAGCCCACTAAAGGACACAGTACTACTTTTGTACCAAAAAAAAAAAAAAAAACCACCAAAAAAAAGCCCCAAAAGACCTAACATCCTCAGTTCACCTGGCCCTGTACCAGAACAGTAGGAATTAAAGTGATGAAATATGATGAAATAGAACTGGGGGGGGGGAATGGAGGGGGGGTGCAAGGAGAGAAACCTCCAACAATGATAATTTTATTAAACACTTTGTATTAAGCAAGTCAGAAAGCTTGCTGCACCGTTAGAGTCTGCCCTGTATATTTTGAATTTCTTAGCTTAGAGACAGCAAGAAATAAGTTCTGAGGGTCCTTTCAGGACACTCAACTTTGCTGGGAGGACACAGTCTGCTGCCCTTTGCAGCTCACCTGTTTCTTACACAGGCTGATCCTTCAGGCAATACACCAAGGAGTGACAGGCAACACCAGAAACACTTCTTTGCAGGCATTGCTTTGCCCTGAGAAGAGTCAGAGCCTAAAGGAAGAACAGAGATACATTTTGTACCTTCCAGCTAGCATATGAATTTTGCAGGTCCTGTCACGCTACTAACAATGCTCAGAATCCCTTGCTTATGCCACCCAGTGGGGCTGTGCTTCCTCTCTCTTCTGACAATCCATGCCCCGTGACCACACCACAGTGGGAAAGGGATAGGTCATGGGCAACCCAGTACACACTGACAGTCCCTACACAAAAGAGCTGAAAAAGCGGCAAATATGGGAGAGACACGGGGACAAATTTATCTGTGACTTGACATCAAACTCATTCCTGGCATTCCTGCTGAACTGCTAGTGGGTAACACAGGCAGATTTCCATGCCTCACTTTTCCTCATTGCTCAAATGTGTGTGCACGCATCTGAAGCAAGAGGGGGAAAAAAGGCTATTGAAGTATGAACTGGCTTTGGACATACCTAGTGGGAAAATCCTATGTTTTCCACCTCTGGATAACAAACATATTCTTCAAATAAACTTTGGAGCTACTTGTTTTGGGAAGTCCTCGAGTTGAAAGAGGCCTGCGATTTTCAGAGTGATGACAATTGTCTTTTTTCACTCCCAGGTTTTTGGCTGGAAATATATCTAGAATACAGAAAGCCAGGATTTTCCTTTTGATCAGCACACAGTCAGACCAAACCACATGGCTCCTCTTGCACTTCTCCAGGCCAAGGCCAGTCCAGAAATTACCCACAAAACCCTTACTTTGGAAAGATTAGATTAAAAGCTTAGAGATTATGAATATATATCCTTTCCCCTGAAGCCCTGATGGAGATCATGCATCATCATCTTCATTTTTCAAACGAAAAAGGGGAGGGACAAATGATGGAGGACATTTCCCTCATGTCAGCTAAAACACCAGTGACAGCAGCAACAGCAAGATCTACTTCTCCCATATCTGAGCCTACTGGTTATCCAAGTGTTGATTAGATAATCTGAATAGACACATAGCATTGTCACAGAATCACTGGTGACTTTCCCACTTCCACTGTCATGCTGTCAGATGCTGCAGCTCATGTCTCCCCTCCAGGCTCATGCCCCCACAGCAAGCACAAAATAAATGCTGGAGCAAGGCACTGTAAAACGTTGCACAGTGTTTTACAGACCTGTGATACCTACACCAAACATGACTTCACAGGAGAGAAAGAGAGCCATCTTCCCAGCTCAGTGTTTTGGCACAAAGTGGTTTTTCATTCAGTCATGCTGAGAAAACACTAGGAAATACAGAAACCCAAGAGTTTTCAAAAATCAATTAAAATAAATTAGCTCGTAATGGAGAGAAAAAAGTCTCCCTCTAAATATGAAACCATCATTAAATGCCAGTTGCAAAAGGATGGTCCCAGTTACCTTTTGAGTGCAAATTATCCACTTCATGGTATTTAAGGAATAGAGCATAGCACACCAGATATCAGACAGGCCAATAATCCAAAATAGGGTGGGTGAAGACAGAGAGGCTGAACTGCAGTGCCTCAAACTCCTAAAAAGGAAAACTGTGAGTATTTGTGGATTTCTCTCCTTGCATGCCTAATAAATGAGCTCCTGGCCCGGTGTGCTCTGCTCACCTGAGCTGACCCACAAGTGTGCAGTGAACAGGCTGGGAACTGTCATGAAATTCCAGCTCCCACAACGAGCAGGGTGGACAGAAACAACAAACCATTAAGTTTATAATCAATGCTATTGTCAAGCTATCTTTTGCAAAACAGGTTAACGAGGGAAAAAAAACCACAAAAAAAACACTGGCCTTTTCTTTAGAAAGGAAAGTGCAGGGCAGTGTATTCATACTAGAAGATGTCCCTTCGAAGCACATTAAACTGCACTGATGATGGAACACGAACAAAAGCCCCCTTCAAGTTTCTTAGAGAGTTGCTGAAAATAACTCCACTGTATTGATCACATTGGAAGTCTTTTTGTACTTTTACCATGGCTCTTTCTTGGTTATCTGAGGTGTGCAGTGCTTATTTGCAATACAGAAACAGACCTTCTGTGTAGAAAAATACAGAAGTTAGAAATCAAATTACTTACCAGTTTATTAACTTTTTTTAATATTAGAGGATGATTCATAACTAACTTGCAATCTTACAAAAATAAAAAGGACCAAGGACAGTCTGATTTTACAATTTTTAATGCCAGTGATCAATGTTTAGCTGACTTTCTTTTTAAACATGATATCAAAGCGATATTATGCAAGGACTTTTAAGCACTTTCAAAACTCTGCTAGATGATATTTCATCATGGTCCTAACTAGACCATGAAAATTAAACACATTTTGCTAGAAGGGATATAAAATAAGGGAAAGTTTAAGGGCATCTCTCCCCCATGTCCTACACCCGTATCTGTGCTTCACGGTGCACTGCAGGGCAGGAATGGGCAAATGAGCACCAGCACAGGCATGTAATTCATGCAACATTAAGCAGCCCCAAGGGGAGATATCCGCTTAGTTCCAAAGCAGGACAACTGGGCACCCCAGTGCATCTCACCAGGGCTCATTAGGGCTCATTAACTCCTGGAGATAGCTCCAGCAACAGCCTGGGCGTCCTGCAACTCTACTTCTCACATAGTGTGACACACTGATACCCATGCAGCTACAGCCAGGAGTGGAGATCACTTGCTTCCTGCTAAGCATTCTCTTCACAGGGTAAAAAAAAGTTTTAGAGCCAAAGTTGCTGGTTTTTTGCTGCTTATATGGCATGAAGACACACTGCTCCATGACCAGAGCTTATGGGGACTTTGCCACACTGGTAATTAACTGCAGGGTAGTTTATACAGGCACTAACTGCCAAGAGGCGTTTTCCAAGTTTGCTCTGAAATAGAATTTTAAGGAGACCAAAGAAGTGCAGAAATGCAGAAGTCAAGTAGCATAATACTAAAAAGAGACTTGGACTGCTCTGTGTCATAAGAACTGGCTGAACAGATCCTTTGCAAGCTTCCTGCAAGAGCCTGGAGACTCAAAGGAACAGGATAAAGCCGTGTTTCATCTTTGCCATCCTGAGAGGAAGAAGCTAACACTCATCTGCATAAATCACTGAGAAAGCAAACTGGAAACAGAAGCAAGCTAAAAAAGCACATAAGAACAGCCAGTAGAGTGGAAGGGAAAAACACAGCAAGAACAACTTGTCACATGGACAACACTGCAAAATAAAATCTCCAGCAGTGCTAAGACCAGCTTTGAGCAATGGCTTCAAAACACCCTGCTCCCTAGTTGGCTTTGCCTTCCATGAATCCCTAAGCAAAGTAGTTACCTATATTCTTTCTTCACTAGAATATAACTTAGCACTTTCCTATGACTGCTTCACAATAAAAAAAAAACCTCTTAACACTAATCATGTGACAGCACTGACTCCATCACAGAGCTTCAACACTGGAGAACAAAAACATGCCCCACAAGTGGAAGGGAAGACTTCATTTATCAGTCTGCACTACCACATCCCCTGACCTATTTTATTACTAAAAATAGTCCCTCTTAGGTCACTGCTGCAAATTGAATTCTGCTGCTTCATTGCCCACTGCAATCTCACAGATCTGCATGCTGCCTACACACAAAACACTAAGTAGGTTAACTTATTCACTGCCAGGGATGCAGCCAGTCTTCTCATATGGATAAAAAGACAGACAATTTTCCCTGAAATGAGTGAAATGTTTCTTGCACTGCAGTTAAAAGTCCAAGCCCAATTATTTATATTTCATCATGAATATAAAAATGCCTGGCTTCCAATTTGCCCATACTTACAATATGTTTTTCAATATCATTCTTGCAAGATATGTTTTCAAAGGATTTAATGTTACAAGTGATACAACAGCAGTCCTAATGACCTCTATTGACAAAACAGCCAAGTTTTTCTTGTTTAGCCCCCTCACTAGGATAAGCCTGGGAAAGCAGGAGACAAGAGGGAATCAGTCAAAATGTTCCAAGTTAAAAAGACAACACCTTCTTTCAAAAGATCCTGTATTTGTAATTCCCAATCCAAAGCATCTCGTGGTTATCATACCATGAAGAGAGCTGGCAAATTTAGACCTAACAGACACAGACTATTTAAAAAAGAGAGGAAGAGGAAGGCATGGACTTTACAGAACAAGAACTTATTAAAGGATCCTAAGCAGGAGACTGAAATAGGCATTGTTGACCAGTTCATGCTTAATAGTGAACAAACACACAGAATATGCTATGTCCTTGCTGTTTTATTTGAGCTAGATAGAAAAAAACTAGCATATTTCCCTGGGCTATTACTGCATCTTCATTTCATCACTTCAATAGCTTCCCAATCTTAAACAAACACACCCCAAAACCAGGCAAAGATCAAAGACAACTGACTTCATGTCAGCTTTCTGCTTAAATCACTGCAAATTCTGCTGGGAATTTCTTAGTGTGCAGCAGATGCACACAGAGCTGAACCATTCAAATGATTCACAGGCTCATTAACCTAACTTTATTGTTATTTAGTTATGAAACCAAGTTTCTCACTTCCTGCTATTCTAAGAATAACATCTGCCAAATCTGGGCTTTCTTGACAGAGGGAAAATCCAATGTCTTCAGGGGACAAAACAGCCTCAGCTCTGCCTGAGTTTCAGCTGGTGTCATTTACTGAGATGCTGCAGGCACCGTAGGTCACAAGTTGTGTGAGAAGTCCATGGCCTTCCCAGCTGAGAAAGATGAGCTCAAATACATCACCAGAAGGGGAACCACATAGTCTCTCATCAAGGATACATGAAATGTGCTCACAGAAGGAAGAGGAAACTGGCCTTGCTAGTAGCCAAGGTGCAGTTTTCCATTCATTGAAAAGGCATGAAATACACACTGCAAAGCAGCCTGGGTCAGCATTCCTGACCATCCTGAGCTCCAGATTTACCACATCTTGCTAGGGATTGACTACAGATTCAAAACAAGAAAAAAAAAAAAAGAAAAAAAAAGAAAAAAACCAAGTAGACACCATTTTCTTATTTCTAGCCAGTAGGTCAAGGTCAAGTTAGTATCTTGATACATATTTTTCATGTGTATATTTGAAAGGTATATCAAGTATATATTTCAAAGGTGTATCATCAAGTCACAGGGCACAAGTGACACACTGGAGATGCCTGGCATATGTGGACAGTTGTTCTTAAATGAACACGTTATTTTCTGAAAGGCCTGTTAGTCACCTGAATGCAAGAGATGGGTATTAAGTTCCTTACAGAATGAAGACCTGGTCTTCTTTACTTTTTACAAGATTAAGCATGTTCCACAGTTTTAGACTGCATAACTAGTGAGTCCTCTCACCAGGATGTCCTTTCAGACCTCAGTTTCTCCAAGATGTTATAGCATTAACCGCCTTTTTATTTCTTAGGAGATCAAAAAAGTGTTCTGTTGGAACACTTTAATGCAGCCACTGCACTTCAAAGACACATTACTTCATTCTCTTTTTGAACTCTCCCAGCAATGCTTCTGCTTAAGAAAACCTCCCTCTATTAAAAACTCTATTTATATGTGCATGTCTGTATCTATTCTCAGAGAGACATGATCAAAATACTCCGAGGTCATAAGGCAGACTATTCAACAGGCCAGGTAACTAACAGGGATGTCAGCTAAGTTAGTATTAGCAAGATAATTAACAACAGCACTCAAGCAATGATGCTCAACACAAGTGAAAATAAACTACTTGCACACATTTTCCACGATCATCTCACATGAAACCAAGAGATCATTTGCATAAGTATTTAACTACCTAATTAACACTATGGTCAAAAGTGGAAGTATCTGAACTATTATTTTTCTTTTTAGCGTTAATATCACCCTTTACAAGTCAAAATTTAGTCCATGTTTGCAAACCAACAAAACAAAAAAAGCAGAATTATATTTATGAAGCTCTAAAGTCATCCAAGACCTAGATAAACTGTTTTTTACAGATCACTAAGAAAATATATGAAGCTTTCACAGAGCCTGGATCCACTAACATGGATTTAAAAGTTCAGTGAAAACACACACGCACCACTGCTACTGAAGTTTTGGTGAAAGAGTAGGAAACATGTAATGCATTTTGGGCCAAATGTCAAAGACAAAATTAAATTAAACAAATGATTTCAAAATATATTTCAGTCCCAAAACATTGAGTTTACCATTTAAAACTTCAACCAGTTCATCATTTAGGCTCAGTTCTTCACATCACTATCTTCTGACTGTGGAGAGCTGCAAAATCAAGTCTTTTGTGATTCAGCATCTAAGAAAACTTAGGACTGTTACCAACCATCTACTAAGTCCACACCACTCAGAGGTACGAGGTAAATGCACTGCCATATCTTAACTTCTATCACAGTGAACAATCAATTACAGAAATATTGGCACAAAGACAAAGGAGGCACTTTGAGGCCTGAAAGGCTAGGTGAAGTGACACGTTGATAAATAATGCCTGCACTCACACAACTGTGCTTCCCATGCCTGGCCACTTTTGCAAGTGGTGGCACCAAAGTTCACGTGGGCCTGAATGCCCGCGTCAAGCCAGGCACAGCTCACGGCAGCACTTGGGTGTTCTGCAGTTTGATCTTCAGCTCGGAGTTGTGGCACCACTTTTGAAACGGGGGTCAAGGCTGGGAAGAACACAAGTTGCTCCTCATGGCCACAAAGTCACACTACCTTCTCTTCCAGGAAAGAAAAATCCTTGAGACTGAGGACCTGCTGGAACTCGCACGGCTCAGAACACACGGGAGAGCACGTGAGGCTGTCAGCTCATATTCACACTTGGTGAAAAAAAATAATCAGCTGCCACCTCACACTCCATTCTGAACATCTGCAAACAAATGCTAAATCAGCAGGACACCTCCCTTCTGCTGCCAGTGTTTTGCCTCATGCTCTCTCTGGCTCTTTTTCCAGAAGCACTACTTCAGTGAAGAGACCCCTTGGAAACCCCCACGTTTCCTGACACCTCTGAGAGCTGTAAAGTGCCCGTGTGATGCAGGGGCCAAGTCTTCAGCTGCAAATCTGCCTCATCTGCCTCAGTCCCCAGCAGCTGCAAGATTAAAAATAGCTGCCATAGGCAAACCACGGCTGAAGATGAGAACGTTTGTTCCTTTATTTCAGGCTGGTAATGGTGTCACTGTTGACATGTTTGGGCTCTGAAAGGAGCACTAATGAGGAAATGGACAAAATTATAAAGGCAGAATAAGGAACATTCTAAAATAGAAATGGGAAAATTACCCTCCTTTTAAATTTACATGGAAAATTTGACTAGCCACGACAAAATTATATGCTTATTTGGCTCTTTAGGATGAATTTCTTGCTAACTACAAGCAGAGCAATCATTTAAAGCAGCATTCTCAGCTCTTAAAATTGATTCTCACCCTGACCAAATGAGACAATTTTATCAGGTATCAAAATTATATGTGCCATCATTGCCTCCTCATGACTTGAGAAGAACATGGTCAATAAGGAATGGAACCTTATTATTGTAGAATTTACTCTCCAGCTTTTGGCCACTTCCTGGCAAACCCCAACATGTACAGGATACTTTAAGTTCACAGA
Organism: Ifrita kowaldi; assembly: GCA_013398055.1. Taxonomy (NCBI): domain Eukaryota; kingdom Metazoa; phylum Chordata; class Aves; order Passeriformes; family Cinclosomatidae; genus Ifrita; species Ifrita kowaldi. Next base: position 282,457 of record VZRS01007802.1, on the reverse strand, counting down.
AAAGGAGCTTTCTGCAAGAATGAGAAAATACATTTTGTCTAGTGTAGCAAAAGTATTACCTGTGTGTGTATATTACCTATACCGTGTGTATTTTTGCTTATATTGTCTACAAAACCACTAAAATGTAATTCTAATTTTGTGAGCCAAATGAGGGGTGGGGAGTGTGCACAAAGACTGCAGTGGAATCCACTTGCTTCATTCACAAAAACAGCAGTAGTTGCTCCATAACTAAATGTTGCAAGGGAGCTATTTGGGAAGGAGAAGGTGTAATTTTCATTATGTGAATCCCTGTGCATTAGTCACAGACTTGTCAGATTTCCTCTATCACTAATTAGCCATGTAGCCAAACCTTGGGTAACCCAAGGTCAGTCCTGCCTCTCAGTGCTGCAAGCTAGGTTTCTTAAAAACTCAGCATGGTAAAGAGCCATCAGCACCACTGAAATCTCCAAATCATTTCTGAGCTACAGCTTCCACCACTGTGCCACAGGGAACAGCTGCCTCTGAAAGGGCCAGGTTCACTGAAAGGCTACCTGACATCCAGGAGCAGGGAAACTGCCAACTTTCAATTACCTGCATCCAACCATGAAAGGCATCTCTGGAGGCCTTTGGATAAACATCTAAAATACGCAAAATCAGATGCTGCTAAACAGAAAAGCATCAGGCACAGTCTAAGTTGATCTACACACTCACAGATACATTTAATGATGTAATGAGGCATTGCACCATGGCAGTGGCCATTGACACTGTGCCCCTTCAAATGGGATCCCTGTCTGGTCGGCAAAGAGCCCAAACACAGATTCAGCTACGGATTGTGGAGGGGAAATTCTCCCACTAGCCAGTGATGGCTGTGCCCTCTGTGCACGGAGCAAACCCAGCGTGAGGTCTGCACCCAGGCTCAAATTTAAACTGAAACCATAAATACAAACCTTAAATATGAAACTACCTTCTTTTACTGGACTGCTACATCCCAGTATAACCCCAGAACTGGCACTTGGACCACAGCATAACATAGATGATTAAATAAAAACTTGCCACCAAATCCTTTTTTCAGTCACTTCTGAGAGGATGGTCTTTTCAGTTTCATCATTGTATGCCTAAATTGCATTTGAAGAGCAGATATATTTCTAAAACAGGTCAGAAATAAGCAAAATCATAATGAAGACACTCTGTATTCAGAGTTTACAGAGAACCTGGGTTTAAGATGAAAAGTCCTTTAAGATACTAGACTTCTGGTCTAGTCTAGTCACTCCTTTGTCAATTACATTTTGGGGCAACTGCCCCAAAAGCAAGAAGCTATGTAAGAATGAATTCTAAGAGTTTTATGGAGAATAGCCAAGATTTGCATACACTGCCTACCTAAGTTCTCATGTGACTGTTCCTTATTCTCAGGATTATAAAACACACACTGGCAACCTGGCTATTTGTACACAAAGTATGTGACTCTTGGAAATTACACATCCCACTTCTCTACCCAGAATAAAGTGTTTTCAACTATCACATTTACACAAAGTTTTTACATTGTATTAGACACAAACCTAATACACTTCCATCTCCTTGGCCATCCTTTATAATGTCTGTTTCAACCTCCTGTGATAAAGACAGAAGGCAGAGCAAATCCGGCAGGAGCATTCTCAGAGGAGCATTATCAATAGTCTTGCTTGTTTATGAGGAAAGTGAAGCGCTTCCTGTGCTTTTTACAAACCTGTTTGCTCCTTCTCCTTTGTTGCAGCTGTTGTGAACCAACCCACTGAGGAAGACAGAGGCTCTGCGCATGCTGGAGTCTTTTACTTATTTACAGACTGCTGCTCCTTTTGTGCAATGCAGCTTGCTCTGCTCTGAGGCAACATTCACTGCTCTGAATTATTACAGACTCCTTCCCCTTTCTGTTGAGCACTGACTTGGCAGAATTGTTCCAGTTTGATTACCATGAAGAACGGCAGCACCAATGCATGAAGGAAAGCTGAGAGTACCCTTAAGATGACTTTGTTTTACCAAAACAACAACACGGCAAAGTGCCAGTCTGTGATGGACGAGAAAGCACAAATCCTGAAGAGCAAGAGAGGCTGAGCTTTAAGAAGGCATCCAGTCAATGTCAATATAAAACTAAAGCAGGTTTGGGAGAACACAAATAAGGACACTGAGAAGAAGACACCAAATTCACAAGGGTCAGACTAGACTAGTTATAAAGGAATGCCTGATGACTACTACCCTCACAAAAATACTAGAGATTCTAACTGCTTAAAATTCAGATCAAGGGCTCAGCTGTACGTTTACTGAAATTATTAATTGGGCCATCTTATACCCTCTGAAAAGGCATTTATCAGAACCTCAGATTGTTCCTTGTGCCCTGCAGAGAAATCTGTTCCCCCTCTATTCAGGAGTGATCCATCTTACTGCAACTCATCTGTCACCGAAAGGTTTCATGCAAACAGCTGTATCAACTTCCCTGTCACTTCTCTGCCACTCTGCCTGTCCAAAATACACAGAATAATGCACCTGAACTTTTTAGCCATGAATCACACTGACAAAACTTGGAAGATTATCAAATCTGGCTACACTCAAGTTTTTCAGTGAGCAGGATGGATAAGTAGCATGGATATCACAGAGAACAGGAAGGCTGAAGTTATTTAGCAGTTCCCTTGGAACCCCACATTAAAAATGGCCTTGAGAATCTCTCTTACTCTGAGCATCCCTCAGATTCTTCATAAAAAAGCAAAAGGGAGTGAGACAACTAAAAACTATTTTACTCCCTCCTTAAAATGGCTACAAATTGGGGGAATCTCAAAACCAGACCCAGAAATACTTCAAAATACTTCCTATTATATTCTAGACTAGCAGCCTAGTCTTCTAATGAAAGGGGATTTAACGTCATTTTAATTTAAAAGTTAACATTTGAAGTTATTGTAATATGGAGAGGAAAAAAAAGCTAACTTCTTGCACTGTAGTCCTGGAACATGAATGAAAAAGAGACAAATAACTTCTAGATGTCATTCCTGTACATCTGTTTTCACATCTTTGAGACACATCAATGTGTATGTAAATGGTCCACAAACATGGGTCAATACATAATATGTATGTACAAACTTATCCAGTTGCTTCCTCTAAGGGAAATAGTATTAAATGCCTGTGTCTGCCTGGTTCTGACATGAGAATTTACAACTCTGGAAGGAAGGGGCTGCAATCTGGATGGAAAGTAGGAAGCAATTGAGGAGTCCTACCACATCATCATCCTGCACCACCAGAATACAAAACCAGTAAAACTTTGAAGAGGAATACTCAAAGACAGTGATCATTCTGATACACTACAGTGAGCCTGATTATCATCCACTGTGATGAAATTCAGCCTGCCTTAAAAAGCTGGGTGCCCAAAGACATGTATGTACAAAAAATGACTAATCTTAAAATAACTCTAAAAACCTTGGCTGAAATCACTCAAATTCCACACAAGTGTCACATATCTCATTTACCATGGAAGCGTACACCAGAAACATTCCGGAACAGTAAGATGACACAGGTTCACTAGCTCTGAAAGAGATCAGTATTAACCTTTATAAATTGATGGCAGCTAGACTAGAAGTGAGTGAAGTTCATTTCCAGGCAAACTTACTCATCCCAGTTCCATGGCGGCTTTTTGGATATTCTGCTTGCTAGGGACAGCCTAACAGCTGAACTCCAGTTCTTCCAAGCCATGGGAGAGTTTTAAATAAAAATTAAAAAAAAAAATTAAAAATGCCAAGACAAATGCATCATTGCACCATGCAATACAAACTTAACTTTCCCACTGTACACTAATGTATTACATGGTTTGCCATTTCCTTCAGCATAGTTCCTCTATACCTAGGGATAGAGAATGTACCTAATACATCAGCCTCAAGCTGAGTGGGGAAAATGTAATTGGATGTGCAACTTCTGCTTCACATTTTTTGCTTAAATTAAGGGAACAAAACTAATTTTTTTAACTTCTGTGTCTCAAAATGCCTTTCAGGTTTGCACATCATGTACAGAATACCAAACAGAGGTGTGTTATACTATAGAAGACATTATTCACCAAGTTACAGCTTTGCAGTACTGCAGCATCATCAACATTTTACCGTCTTGGCCAGGTGTTTAACAACTTAAAACATTATTCAAGCCTGATTTCAGGTTTAATTCTTCTAGCCAACAATAATGCAGCTTAGTAGACTATTTTACAGTGCTGTATAACAGACTGGAAATCAGCTCTTCACAGGATAAAATACTTGCTTTGTGCCTTGCAATTCTTTGTGGAGCTAGTACAGTCATTCCCCTGGATAAAGCAGAGAAGCTGGACTTCAGACAAGTTGTATCTACACAGTTCTCACCTATATAATCTCTGTCTTACCTGTCCTACACTTTTGCAAGGAGATCACAAAATTCTGACTTAGGATTTTTGCTTAGGTTTTAGGGTTGAGGAGAGGAGCACATATCCTAGGACTTTACACTGAACAGTAAAGCATGCTTGCAGGCAGCCAAGAAATGAGGATTTAGAAAACCCTGTTAACAGAGGAAATGAAAAACCATCTAATTCATGGCCACATGAACCCCAACGAATGTGTGAGGAGGATAATCTGGAGAGCCCAAAGCAGCAGGGAGTGAGGCATGGTGACTCAAGCAGGACCTCATGGTTTTAGTTCCCCTGGATATTCAGCACTCTGAGCTGCAGAGCCTGAAGGCTCAGCAGACAAAGTCCTGTTGATTTCTGCTGCCCTTGCCCCAAACACCCAACCAAACTCCAGCTATAAAGCCTGCATAAGCACATTTACTACCATTATTTTGTAGGTGACTGCACATCAAGCCAAACTATCAAAAACAGTCCTGGAGTTCTCTAATCCTTAACTCTCCCAGGCAGAAATCACCAGCTGCAGACTATAAGGGTGAAACTCGGCACAATCATTTCCAGCCAAGACAATTACCAAGTTTGAGCTCCAGCCCTGGGGACTTAAATGAATGCACAAAGTCCCTGTAACAATACAAGTTTATCATTCTTAAGGCTTTAACTGCTCACACTGAATTTGCAAGTCAGCATCAGGCAGAAGCAACCACAAGACCTTTGCAGAGGGAAACAACCCTCAAAGTTAGTAGGCAATAGCTGCACAAAGCATGAGAAAACTAGCAACTGGTAAATACAGAAATGCACAGTCTCTGAAGCAGCATATTTCAAAATGAGGCACATTTTGTACTTCAGAAGACTCAGAGAGCATCCACCGCAATTATGATACCTCACTGGTAGCTACCCTAATTACCTCGAGAGGAAAAAAGCCACCAACCCCACTCTCGTTCGATTTCTGGCATTTAATTCACTTGCTGGGGAATCTCTTTGCTTAATAGGTATTTATGCTCTTTTCCTTGCAAAGCACACGTTGCCATGGAGCACTGATCACAGGCAGAAGTAAGTGATTCTGCCTTTTTGAACTGCACAGCCTTCACTTGAGGGACTCTGTCTTACTACCTGTCAGCTTTAACCTTTTGCTAACTACACAGGGCAAAACTAGAGTGAGCTGAGGTTATATTTGTTTTGATTTTAGTGAATGGTCTCATCCAAAAGCTACTCTTAAAAGTCTTCCCCATTTTTCACTGGCACTTAGCTTTGACAGAATGGAGTTTCCTTTCCTCAGAGTGAGAAGGTGGCAGATGGGAGAAGGAGGAGGATCCAAGCAGACAGAGAAGTATTGCACAAGACACATGCTGAACTTGTCAACAGAACAAGATTTCTTTACTACAGTGCTTAAAAAAATTAAAGTGCCTGCTTCTTTACTCAACACATTTACAGAGCCATACAATAGCATTCAGGCTTTTCTATTTTAGGGTATCCAGAATTTACCTAGGACAAATCCTGCCTTGCAGCTAACTTCATCAACAGTGTAGTAGCAAGACTGAAGGAATCTGAGTGATATCTGAGTGACAGCAAACCATCATACTACTCCTGCTATAAATGGCACGCAACACAAGGTTTGGATGTAAGCAGAATACATTTGGATTCCTGCCTCCTTTCATTGGTAGGTGACAAGATGAGTCTTGGGGCCAGAAAAAAACCCCTTAAAAATAGGGTGCATGGTCTCAGAACAGCAAGGATATCAAATCCTGATACCTTTAACATTTTTTCTCTTTTGGGCCTACAGAAAAAAAACTGATGTGAGCTTTAAGGCTATAGCTGGCCAGATGCACCAAAAAAAGCAGCACAGACTAACCTGATCCTGTCTCCAATCTGGCACAGGAAAACTCACAGCTGGCTGCTTCCTGCCTGGCATTTCTCTATGGGAGAGGAACAGAACTGCACTACTGGGACTAAAGGAAGACTCCAAGTTAAATGAACATATCTGAAAGCTGCCTCCAGTATGAAACCTTTCAGTATTCACCAAGAAGTCCCATAATTAAGGAGACTGAAATACTGTTCAGTAACGACAAATCAGATGGTGAGTCCAACAGAGCACAGACACTGGTGACAATTTTCCCCTCCTCTATACAGAAATAATACAAATAAAGTAAATACTTTTCTTGCCTAAGCAATCATCTGCTTCTCAGAACGGGCCAGAATCATCCATGCACTGGGTGTGCATCATACAGGACCAGTGAGTGCTAGAAATTTATCACACATCACACACTATCCTGCACGCTCAATGTGAAGCACACAGTAACATGATGAACTCACATGCAACTGGTATTTCTGAAATAATCCCTTTTGGAGGCCTCAGTAATAGATCTTCCCTTGAAGTAAAGGTCACATATTTGATCTACTATCAGCAGGGAACAGTAACAAATTATGAATTATTCCTATCAAAACTAGGGGACAATTTATTTTACAGGAGTTGCAAGCAAGCATCTATTAAATCAGTACCACAAAAAATACACATCTTGAAAAATGTAATAGCTACCAAGATTCTGTTAAGAGAACAAAATTCAGCAGGCTACACTGGAAAAAAGTTCTTACCCCTTGAGCATACATACATCTTTCACCACTACCACATCACACACCAAGTGTCCCATGTGCTCATTTAGAAGTACAACGTGTTGCAGGGCTTTAAGTGATACACCTCTCATCTCATTCAATTTTAAAAGACCCTGAAATGTTAATAACTCAAAATAAAAAAACAAAAGTCCACGAAAAAGTGCACGGGAGGAAACAGTTCAGGGGGAAAAAATAGGAAGTTTGAAAGCCAAAGCAAACTATCTTTCAAGGCAAGTGAGCTTCCTACTCAGAATTATGTGATTTGTGTTGCTTGTCATCCTGCCCATTTTGTGAGATGTCTCTACTCAGCAAGATAGCAGCTGGTGTCACTGAAAACCAAAGGCATAAGGGAAGCCAGCCTCCAGTTTAATATCTTAGACATTTGCAGCAAAGCAGCTGCTTACTTGTTCAATCTCTTGGCAACTCAGATTTGTCACCAAGGTCATGGCAGATTAATTATTTTTAAAAATTAATATTAAAATGCCTAAAGGAAGGGAAGGGGAGATGATTAATGATGTATCCTGATAAAATAATTTTCCCATGTTTGACTGAATTGTTGTTCTAAGCATCATCCACAAGAAAAAAAAAAGAAAACTGATCAAGTTCAGAATCCTTTCTATTCAGAATTCTTAACTGACAGAAATTCTTTCGTACTGAAAAAATTGGAAACTGAAATCTTCTAGCCATGTACATCCTTCACTCATTAGAAAAGGACTGTGTCTGGCATTACAGAGCATGCCATGGGCAGTGGCACTCTGGGGGATTCAGAACTGCCTGATTCTCTTTTACAAGGTGAACAACAGGAGATCTCTGAACAGCTTACAGGGTTTTGAGTCCCTAACACTGCAGGTCATGTAACATCCAAACTGAGAATGTGTTACACCTTTGCAAAATTCCCCAGAGGAACAGGGGTCTGGAAAGGCCACAGGTGGGCCATAAAGGACACTGGAGGTCATTCTCACAGCTGGGATAAGCACTGGAAATTTCATTGTGGTACAGAATCTCCTGAGCTGCCTGAAGGTATTTCAAAAAAAGGTGTACAAAACACCAAATATTTGCTCCTCTGCCAGGCTCCCTGGATGTAACCTCACACCCACTGAACAACTCACATATAAAACAAGTAACAAGTGAATATGACCTGTGAATAAGAGCAGAGTTAAAACTGGATTTCATGCTCATTATGGGTTCGTTTGGAAGTTTCACCTCTTTCCACCTACTGCCTTGGGCTGGTGCTCCCCACCATGATCACTTCACAGTAATCTAGTCATTTGTTCCAATACAAGGCTACAGAGCAAGGATATAATAAGATGCTAAATCTGAACACAGAAAGATAGGCCCTACAACCTGAATTCCTGGCATCAAGTGAAGGTCCTCCTAGACAACATTTAATTTAGCAAATCAGTGCTAGAATAAATACAAAGTTTATACCAGGATCAATACATCATACATTATCTTCTCAAAGTAATTATTCCACTAGATTTGTAGAGGAGAGGAGGATATAGGCCAGAACTAAGCTAGGGAAAATATCACTATCTCATCTGAAAAATCTACCAGGAAGGACTCAGCACGATGGTTTTTAAAATCATTATAGTTTGTGTGTGTGTTGTTGCTGGTGGTGGTGGTTGGGTTTCTCTGGTTTTGAGAACACTGACAGATGTGCTGCTGTCTTTAGCAAGTTCAGAGCTATCAAACACTCAGGTAATAGAGGCACTTTGCTCCTTAAAGACTGATGGGCACCAAGACCTGTGTGTGTGGCAGTAGTCTCTCACTTCATTCAGCTTCCTGCTAACCACAGTTATGTTTGCAGCCTTGCCATAAACAAGTATAACGTGAGTCCTGCGTGATTTACTTGATCACCAGGAGTATATCAACCCTTCTCACAGCTCCATGAGAAATGTTAATGTTCTATGTTAAATATCTCTTAAAATCCTGTTCATAGAGCTTTCAGTCCTTCACACTTTCTCACAGTTCAAATAAGCCCAACAATCTAAAAATAAAATTATGGGAAGACATTTCTGAGAAATAATAAAAGTCCCAGTTTAGCCTGGTTGCTCCTCAGAGACTCCGAAAAAAAGTACAGGAAAAAGCACAATAGTGAAATGAGTCTCAAAAGCATTTTTAATTTTAATTACTTTGTTACCTCCCTTCTATAAAGAAGCACTTGAGTGAAACAAGTTCAAAAAGCAAGGACAAGTAAAGGGTAATTTTTATACATATGCCAACTTTTAATCTCTTTTCATTTGACTTTTTTCCCCTAATATTTTTCTTAAATCCTTATCTCTCTAAAGCCAATGATTTTTAGCAAAATTCTTTATTTTTACCCTGAAAGCTTGCTGTAGGCTTGCAAGGCTGAACAGCTTCTTCTTTGTTATTAGAAGGTAAAATAATCTTGGCTGCCACCTAATACCTCAAGATTTTCTCCACTGCAATTTCCACTACCTTCAAATTCCAAGTCCTAACTCCTAAAGTGGGAAAGGAGGATCTGCTCTTATGGAAAGGTATAGAAACAATTCCCCACGCCACCCTGGTTTACGAAAGCTTCAGGAAGCCTGCTTTGATGTGTGCATTCAGTCCTGGGCAGTTACAGCCAAACAGAGCAGTGCTGGCCCAGAAGTGTCCCTGTTTCACCACCAGCCTGGCAATGTTCCCCATATATCCTTACTACATCATCTCTCAGCCTTATGTCACTGTCAGCATCCCTGACACCAGCTTTGGGTCTTGAAAGATTTTTCTGACCTTCATAACAGAAAGAGAACAGGAGAACCATATGAGCAAAACACACTGTAAAATCCAAAACCTGGGCAGCAAAGATGACTTCAAAATGCGCATTTGTGAAAAAAAAAACCAACTCACGGTCAAGCCAATCTCCAAAAATCCCTACTTCAGATCTTTTTATTATGCAGAAAGCTACTGAGAGTATTTAAGACTGTGTTAGAAAAACACACACACTCACACAAAAATATCAAAAGGAAAAACCTTCAGAGATTATTCACTTAGAGCATGTAACAAACTAAGCTGGTCACAAATATCCACTCGTGTGCTGACAGAAAAATTTCTTAGTGCTCCACAAAGGATCTGGATAGTGACTACACACAAACACGGGGGTGTCAACCCAAGGTTCTGTAGCAAGATATTCCCTCCTGGAGAGCCACAAGTCTCACAGCATGGTCAGGGCACTCCTCACGCCAGCTTTCTAAATATAAACCTCCTTGCCCTCCTGCCAGCCAGCCATTTAGCTGCAAAATTTCTACTCAGTGATACACTTAGAAGGTAAAGTGTGGAGGTTGCTGCATGTACAGAACCCAGAATTACCAGCACAGCTCACTGCAGAGCTGCTCAGCAGAAGAGCACTGAAGCCTTAATTTGTTGCCCTTCCAAGTCCTTTGAGCTGCTCTGCTGGCCTTGTGCTTTTACTTGGGTGAGCATCTCTCCTACATGCTCTAGATGACTCCCTGGAGCCAGACATTTGTCCTTCCTTCTATTTCATTTTATAGCCACCAAACACTTAATCTCTCTTTGGTGAGCAAGGATGCCTATTTTTGTGACTCCTGTTTGCCTCCTTGAAAATTCAGATAAATATGCCGTAGATATATTGGATGTATTTTTCTTCTACTTCAAAGTAATTGCTCCGCTTAGAGCCTGCAAGTAAACAAATACAATAAAATCTGATTTGTTTTCTAAATACTCAGTATCCATCCAGTGAACCCTCTGACAGAGGACTGCATGCACCCGTACTGCAGCTCCCACTCTGAAAGAGTGTCCTGATCCTCTGTGATTTTCTAAAACCAGGTGGAAGGATGTTTCCTTTCCACCAATACGTGCAAGGAAGGGCTCCCTACTCATCCTGCTTCAAGCTAAATTCTTGCTTGGTAGCGTTTGCTGGTTGTTTGCTGTCTTCCCATGACAACTATCTCCTCTAGCTGCCACTCACAGTTCCAGCTGGATGGGTTTAGCTGTCACCAGAGGTTAATATTGCTCACTTGCCTCTTCCCCATCTTTGGGAGGGTTCTTGACGCAGCAGACTTATCCCTGTGGATGTGATGCAGTGTCTCGCACGAAACAGACTGACAGCACACAGGAGATCAACTCCAGACAAACTCTAAGCTGACACCACGGTGATATGTAAAGTTCAGTGAAAAAATTTTACAAGAGCAGTGAGTTTTATATACAGGAGAAAAATAACAGCTTGAATAAAATAAAAATAAAGCTTAAAATAAAAGAACTGCTTTTATCTGCAGGGCCTAAGCAGTTCTGCATCTGGTAACAGCAGGAAACTATGCTGTAAACAATATGACAAGCACTGCATTATTTCCTGTTTATATGCTAAATGATATAAATTAAGATAGAGACACACACACACCAAGAGTAATTATATTTTAAAATTGCCTCTCTGAAGGGAAGGGAAATGATTGCAACCATTATTAGATGCAATGCAATACTAAAAAAAAAACAACAAAATCAGGTCCCATTACTCTGTGCAGTTCTAAAATACACTAAGACGCAGTTTTTATTCCAAAAATTTCACAACCTAAATTGACAAGCTGCACAGAGAAGAGAGGAAGCTGAACACAGCATTCCAGAGAGTTAAGTCACCCAAAATATCCATCAATACAGTGACAAAGCCTGCAAGAGAAGGTAGCTATAAAATCTGGACTTCATTTCAGTTACAGAAGCTGCAGTTCAGTCAGATCTTAACCTAAACTCCGGAGTTTCTTTTTAAGGAGTCAATGCAATCCCATTTTCTCTTGTGAATCTAATTAGCTTTTCACAGCAAAATATCCACCCTTTCCTATAGCCAGCAGCCACTGACTTCAGACAATTCAGTTGATACAAAGCTATTTCTAGCCCCATCAGAAGGCTTTTCCAAATGCTCAAATTAGCATTTCCTCATTCCTCTCCTCATCACCTTACACCCACAAATTCATGAGATAGTTGGCAACTTGGCTTTCCATTAGCCCTTGGAAAAGAAACACTAAGAGATCAGGGGACCAGACTTTGTGAGTATAACTTGATGAAAATAAAAAAAAAAAAATAAAAAATCAGGCTTTTGAAATTTGAAATTCAATCTCAGCTTCCATCTTACCAGAGGAACAATTAGTTTGCCTGGAGCACCAACAGTATATGGAAAAGAAACGCAAAGTGAGAAGATATTTGAACAACTCACTATATCTAACCATGACAGGAAAACTGTGATGTCAAATCTGTATCCAGCTATGTCCAAAGCACTCAGACAGGTGCTCAGGTAATGATATGAATGAGGCTGCTTTTTCCCAACAAATATAACCAAAGCAGCTTATAGTTTGAAGAGCTATTTTAACAGTTGAAGCCACATTAAGAGCTAAATGACATACGAAATGGTTCTGCCAGAGAATAAATTTAGAAGGTCGACATATAACCCGCATGAAAATGACAACAGTGATGGTTACTCGAAGTCCTGCCAGGTGCCCTTTAATAAGCAGAGAATGTGATTAGTGCTGCAATGCAAAGAGACAGCGTGCTGCAACATGACTCCATGCTGGTCTGCCAGGAAACCTTTACAATACAGTCCCTGGCTGCACTGGGATTTTTCATGCATAATAAATAAAGCAACAGACTAGCAGACTCAGGCTCCTTGCTGAACACCAGTGCCCTCCACTGTGTACGCTGAAGATTCCTCCAAACACTACAGCAACAGAGAGAATTTATGATTTTTCTCCTCATGACAGACTGCTGGGTCCCCTGGGACCGAATGTCAGACACATGACTCTATCTGCTGCTTCGTAGGGCGGCTGCGAACATCTAAATAATACTGTCAGCATAACGCAGGGATCCGTCCATCAGCCTGCACAGGCTCCTCTCCCCATTGGTGCTCACTCTGCCAGAGAAACAGATCTTTCATAATCTCTTACAGCCCTTCCTCGAGTGATGCTCTATACAATAATTCAGTTGGAATCGTGGAACTTTACTAAAAGCACGAAACCTTGCTAATTACAAGGTAGTGGCTCGCACGTAGGAACCCTTCAGCTTCCTTATTAAAAAACATGGAACCAAAGGGTTTGGGATGGCATTAACACCATTTTAGGATGTGTATCACCGCCTCCCTAAGCTTTGATCATTTTGATCACATTTGTTTTCCAGCTCATAATTGCTACGTTCTTCCAAGATAGGAATATAAAGAGAAAATCTTAACAGAGCATGGAATAACAGCTCTTTTACTGCCCCTCTAACACTATGGCATACTTTAATTCAGACAATTTGAGGCAGGAGCTGCCATTTGAGCGGAGGGATGTTTTATCCTAATTTCCTCTACAAAGACTATTCTTCCATTAAATTAAGTATTGCTGTTTACTCCCCAACTGCAGCTTCAGAAGGATGCGAATGCCCGTGTCGTGATATTTACAGCTCTGATTGCACAGGAACCACGGAACACAGAATCTTGAAGCTTGTTCTAAATCACACAAAACAAAAAAGGCAACGGGAGACAAAACTAACCCTCTTCTGAAAGGGCCTGCGATTTAGCAGAAAGCTGAGAAGTGATTTTAAAAATGTTTCATGATAATGCTGTTGCACTGAGCACACTGAAACTCATCGTGACCAGCCAGGGCCTTGTCTCCTCACATGTCACTTGTGCTTCCATGAGCAAAACACACTTATGGCTGGGTGGCCAGCTTGGGCCTTTGGGGTTCGTTTTTATTGGTTTAACATTAATTACATGGTGCCATCTCCACTGCCATTAATCATGGGGGCAAAGCAGTGCTGAGTAAGTAACCTGAACAGGAAAAAAGCCAAAGGAGACAGAGACAAGTATCAAATGAGTAACTGTGCAATGGCATTAATCACAAAGCCCAGTTTCTCCTTGTGAACACCTCTGCACCACCACCACCTGCACTGGCAGTTGCCTCTGTGCTGTGGGTCACTAGACAGTGTCCAAGTCAGGATCTGGGGACTATCTCACTGAAGGATGTTTTAAATCTTCCACGCAAGAAAACGAGCAGAAGTCAGAATTCACTGTGCTGATCATGAAAGTGCAAGAAAAAGCTTTTTGCACTACCTGAAGTAACCACATGTCCCAACACTTATCCCCTTCAAAACACCACACCAGAAAATGTTAATTTGAAAGATCCATGTCTTTCTCTTCCAAACAAACACATTTCCCTTTGAAGGCTGCTTTAAAGCTGGACTTCAACGGAAATTAATTAGCTTTTAAAACAAGCACTCCTCCTTACATATCCCGCAGTATCTCTTGTTTAAAAGATTTTCATTAATCTATACTGGTTGAGAAAATTACTAAAAGCAAGACCAAAAAGGGATATTACGCATTACCAAGGCTTTGGGGAGACAGACTATAGAACTGCCATCCTTGTAATGATTTCTGAGGGGTTTTTTTAACTACCTCCAAGAGGTTTGAATAAAATTTCAGGGTCTAATTTTTACTAAAATAAGATATTTGCCTTTGGAGGTTCTTCACGGCATTCTGTCCTGTGCCCTGTGATTGCAGCACAGTCAAGCCATTGCTGCATTTTATAGCATCTCTACTTCTGCACAGTTAATACTGCTTGATTATTTAAGTTGCAGCATTGCATGAGCTATGTATTCTCTAAAAAATAACTATTCTCTCTTTCAAAAAAGGAGGATCAAAGTCTTACTGCGGAATGGGTAGGAAACTGCTAAGAGCCTTCTCCATAAATACTGTTTTTAAACACAGGCTTTTTTTCAGGGTAAGAATCAAACCTCCTTACCTTTTCGGTGTTGAAAACACTATAGACTCCTAAACCTGGAAAAAGCTCAGCTTTGTCTCAGTGATTTAGTTCCATTATATATTTCAGTCATTCAAAGACTCTGTCTCAGTATCACAAAGTTCAGCACTAACACTGCAGCTATCACATTCAGGTAGAAAAGCCACCTTTGTGGTGCTCAGTAAGTACACACACAGTTTTCAGTGTAGCAAGGTGTTTTTCAGATATGTTATACAACATTTATAAAATAACCACCCATTTTTTTTCAGCACAGAAATAGGCTGGCTCCTAAGATGATTAATCCTTGATTGAGGTGAAAAGTGCAAGGTCTTTTCTTAGTAGGCAGAGATTTTTGTTCCCAAGTGAAAAGTCATACAAACATAAAAAATATTACAACACTTACATGTTTTAGACTTAGTATCACAGTACAACCCCACATGAAAATAAAAATGTATTTTCACCAAGGGCTAGGAGTGAAGATGTTCATACTTTCTCATGTACTAATAGCAACTTTTAACTCATTAAGTTTAGAAAAGCAGGCACGTTTCAAGACAACCCAGATCTCATTCACCTTTGTATCAAATATTTACCTCACCATCAAATGAAAACTGAAATATTACCAATATAGCCACAAAAAAAGGAGTAAATGCCATCACAGTGAAGAGGACAGATTTTGCACTGACTTCAGTAGAAGAAAGCAAGAAAAGATAATTCAAATAACTGAACCATACAAATGGCTGCAGACTATATAAAGTAACATGAAAAAACCTAACTGCTTGCTAGCCTTACAAATCAAACAGCTTGTATCACCAGCAAGATGATTGGAACACTACTTCAGCATTTGTGGAATGAATCATAAATCCAGCCTCTCCGTCCTAAAAATGTTTCTATTTAAAAGATGATGCAACAAAAAAAGCACAAGCACATTTGTATATACAACCAGAAATAGTGACTTGAATATTATACTGTTAAAGGCTTTTCAGTTTACCTGTCATACTGAACTTGAATTATTTCAGTTTAAAAGTCAATCACTCAAGGATTTACTAATTAAGAAAGACATGGCTGACATAGTTGCTATAAATGAACTCTGCTTGAATGATAAGTTATTTGAAAATTGTACAATCAAGAAGACATATACATGGAAATCCTTGTGATATCTGTTAAGGACTATAACAGCTGACAGCTTTGAACCAAGAGTGGCCACTGATCAGAGAAATCCTACAACAGAATATTCTAAAAAGTCAACCTCTTATAAGCATATCTGAAAATTCAATTCAGGAAAAATTGTATCATAGCTCTTTAGCTGAAAAAAATTTGCAACATCACATTTCTGTTGTCCTTAAAATAAAATTGACTGGCTTCCAGCACTGATAATTTCCCCATTGAATTCAATGAGTGTAGCACACAGCTTAGATAGGCACATGATGTTCTTTACATATGCAAAGTTCTTCATTTATTGTAACTTTCTTCTAGAATTTTTTTCCCCTACCCATTTTTTTCCAGAGATTTCTGCCTAGAAGGCAGAAAGCTTGAAAGGACATAAGCAGAGAGAAGGTTGTTCAAACTCAATGCTTTACTCTCATGCACACTGGAGGAATCTGCCAGCAGTACACTTTTACTTCATCAATTCAGCAAGAAACAAGATTGCTCTTCAGTCGACATTCAGAAGCACCAGCCTGACAATTAATACAGGCATGTGACACTGAACAAGTAGGGAGAAGGCAAAGAGAAAAATCTTTTCTTAAATCCAGCCATAAATTTAATAGAAGTTAACAAATTCACTACAACGTTTAACTGGAGAAGGATAAGTAGAAAAAATACTACAGCAGATATGGAAATACAGAAAATGCCACCTTTGTGACCACTTAACAAAACCTAAAAAATTAGAGCATAGAAAGCAGGTTGAATACCAAATAGCTGCTTTTCTCTACCTCTGTCAAACCACACTTTAGAAAATTAAGGAAATTCTTTACTTGACATCTCAACACATCAGTCACAGCAATCAAAAACATCCATGTGGATGGAGTGCTGTTTCATTTCCAGCTCTCATTAGCATAGAATTCCTTTCTTCATCTGTCTTGCCCTGTCTATTAATGGGGATAACTATGCTGACCTCCTTTATAAAGCGCTTGAAAATCTACAGTTAAAAATGTTCCTAAACAAGTAATTATATAATAATAGCAATCATGTATCAAACTTCAGTTATCAACTCATCACATGAAAGCAAGAATCTGATTGTTCCTGGAATTAGTACACAAAATTCAATTTCTCCACTGACATTAGCTTCCTAGTACTTCCATCATTGTTACAACAGCTGCATTATGCTAAAATGCATGAAAGAACCTGTCTACCACTGACTGACATTTTGAAGAATTTCCAAGCTTCAAACAAAAGACCCAGGACTTTTTTTCACCGATAATTTCCACGTTAATAATTTCCATCTTGTTAAACAAAGATACTTTTGACCAGCGTCAAGCTCAGATGCTATTCTCAATCCGCAGCCTGAATTGTTGCAATGGCTCCAATCTAAAACAGGCTGTAGCACTTTGCAAATGTATTTTCCTGTTACATCCATCAAGCCCTCTCTCCCTACAGGGGCTGGTCTACAAGGACACAGTTTCATCACCACCGCTTATTGTCACCAGTTTCTCTTCTTCTTTCCTCTACATCTGTATGTGACTTTCCTCCTTTCAGCTGCATACAATGCCTGTAATCATTCAGTATGTTTGATGTGCACGTTTTTCTTTCATCTTGTGCTACTAAAAATGAAAAAAAGGTGAGAGGATTTGTTATAAAATTAAGCTACTTACCAACTACTGCCAGATTATGCTCTGAACCACACACGATCTGAAAAAGAAATATGAATGACTAAATCAGAACCTGCTTGCCAGTAGGAAGACAGTCACAATTATGACAGGAAATTAAAAATTAACCTGAAACAAACAACTTACAGTTTGTAGGATGCAGAATCAAGGTTGAAGTGCTCTCACTCTTAAATGGAATTTCATTTGTAACCTCACTTAGGGGCTTAGTGGCAGAGGTGCATGTTTGTTTGGATTTTTAATAAAGAAGTATTTCCTTTTCAAAATGCAGTCACCAATGACATTTCACTCCTTTCAAGCAAGACTGGCCACCATTCTGCAAACACATCACACCCTTGACAACACCCACTGGATCCAACAAGAGGCACAGAGCAAACACAGATTAAGCCATACAGAGACAGCTGGGAATCAAAAGGGTAATGTAGATCTCCATTACTCTTATCTCTACTGTTTTTCCAGATGACACCTGAGGAACTGCTCAGAGTATGCAGGCTCAGTGTGCTAAACCTGATGTGATATGATCCCCACGGTCATTTGCCCAGAACAGAGAAAAACTACCCTAGGACTCAACCCTTCCTTTAGCTCACTAATGATGGAAATCAGTTACGAATTTCTTTTCAAAGCACACTTATTGTCAATGTATTTTTCATCCTTCTTTGCAGCTGCTGTGAACATGTCTGATGTTTAAGTTGCTTTAGTGTATTGAGTTTTTGTACGTTCTCCACCAACAATGGTAATACAGGCACCAAGAGCAGGCCCCTGTCCTACTGCAAGGGTTTGTCTTTCCCACAGAATTCTTTTTGCAAGGTCACCGCTGGCATAATTGGCTGATGTAACAGACTTCACTTCACACAAGGTTACTGTGCTGAGTGTCCTTAAGTTTTTAATTTAAATAAAAGCAACCCCCTCAAAATCCTGTATCCGGTTCACTGTCTTGCAACTACTTGCTCATTATGCCTACTACTGAGCTGGAGAAAATTAATAAGCACATTCTTCTTAAAGTATATTTGCAATGGCAAAATACAATACAGGAGTATATACACCATTATATTAAAAAATAGAAGTCCATACCATCAAAAGTTTCTATGGTTCTGTGCATGCATAGCTTTATAGCTTTTACAGCCAGAGAAACAGCTATAATCACCTCCATGTCTGCAGAACATAAACCCATAGAAGTTAATAAAACAGACCTCGTGCTCAACTCACTGTGCTTGAGCATTTACTGGTGAAGAGACACCCAAGACTGACACACTGAGTAGCTTGAGCATTCATGTTATAAATGAACACACAATCACTACTGCTAACAATCCACCCGTGTCACAACTGCTACATGAAAGCATTTGGGCAAAGCCATCCCAACACAACAATGGCAAGGAAGAAAAGAAAGACTCCTTAGGACAGGGATGCTTAGACAACACATTAAAGCACTTGGGAAAACAGGACAAGAAGAATAATTCACAATCCAGCATGGGCTCATCTTCAGAAAAATCAAGACAAAGCAGCAGGAAAAGCAATGCCTTTGCAACAGCAGGACTGCATCAAGTCTTTTATTCCACAATACTGCAGACAGGAAAAGCTCCGAGTCCTGACCATTAAAATACATAAATCACTGCCATACCCCACATCACTATGCTCACCACAAGAACGAGCCCTACACAGGAGCAGGGCTGGCTCCTAATGCCTATTTATCGGCTAATGCTCCCACCTGTGCTTCTGAAGCTGATAAGCTGATGCCATGGAAACAAGAGCCACACATGGAAACACATGCAAAGGCTTTCTAGCAAAAAAGCAAAATTCTCTTCTTCACCAAGTGCTGAAAATTGGATGCACTGAAGTTGCAGCTAATAGAATAAATAAATTTTATCTGAGGTGTGAATAATCTTGGCTAATTCCCTAGGAAATACAGTGACACAGGCAGAGATTCAAAAGCATCGGCACAAAAGAACTGCTCGGGCTGGTGGCTGACACTGCTAGGACCAGCTCCAGAAACACTACATTAAAAAAAGGGGGAAAAAAAAAACAAACCACACGAACAAGGTGTTATTTAGATAGTAAAAAACCTCCCCTGACAAAGCAGCAGTTTTTTTTCCCTCCATCCCAGAGCAGCAGCTACAGAGCCTGCAAACCAGAAAAACGAACCCCGGCAATCTCAAACAGCTTTGCACATGCAGCTGTTACTCTGGCCACTGTTCAGAGCCTCCCACTAGCCAGCTATCAGGTTGTGAGGGAGTCAATCAAACCAGGCCAGGAATGGCTGTGTTACACGGACTGGCCAGTGCTGGGCAGCTGCCCCCATGGCAGCCACTCATGCCCAATGCCCTGCAGCTCTGGGCCTTTGGGGTATGAGCTGCAAAGCACACAAACACCTCTTCTGGGGGGGGAGTAAAAGCCACCTCAGTGAAGTGCCAGCTTTGCCAACAACAACGGAAACCAAGCAAAATCACAAGCTGCTGAAGGCAGTACCCTGGATTCACCCTCGACAGCCCAGCGCAAGGACAGCACACGCTGGGTACCAGCAGCAGTTCTGTGCTCCAAAGCAAAATTTGCTGCATTTAGAGCACAAGGTTCACCACACCTCTGCCTTATCACAGGGTGTCACCACCTGACAACACAGACTGACTTTGTAGGAACCCCCAAATAAAAAAAACACCCTTAGAGGACTCTAAATTTAGATTCCTGGAACACCTTGTTCATCATCCATGTTCCTTGCTACAGGCTTTACCATCCACCCACAGGACTCCTGCTGGCCTGCATACCTATGCCTCTGGAGCTCAGGAGGGGACCACACCACAGAGGTGAAGCAAGGTTGCCACTGCTTAATGTACATTGAAGCCTTGCAGGTATTTCACATCTTTCTTACAATAAACTTTAAAATGCGGCACCCCCTTTTCACCGTGACTCCCCACAACAGGCAACAATCAGCCAAGAATGATTGATTTGCTGGTACAAATAGAGACCAGCCAGAGAACAGCATTGCTGAACAGATGTTTTATGCTTACATTAGATATAATAAGCTCTGCAGTCAGTGCAGGTCACTGGGAGAAGCCTGGTATTTACTGCAGCAACTATAATTTTCTGGCTACTTCTCTTCTGTCCCCACCCCCAATGTGCTGCAGAGAAATTAAATTCCAACAGACATCTGCATGCTTCCAGTGGGTAAGTACATTCAGGGATGCTTATAAACACACAATAATGCTTTCTAATTGGGCAATAATTTTACATTATGTTTTAATTGAAAAAAACCCCACTAGTCTTAATGACAAAGCAGAGACTGTTACTGAGCAAAGCATCCTGTGAGCTTAAGAAACACGACCCCCTACACAGAACACAATTCACACTAAAGTTCTCAGTTTGGAGGGAAATTTGAGAAGAGTTGTGAAGGATATTGTGATCTCTATATAAATGATCTCAAAGCACTTGACAAATGTCTATAAGGTAGGCAAAGAATGTTTAGGGACCATTTCAACCAGAACTTATTTACCTTATTATCTGTGCTCTTGCAACCATACATAAATTGTTTGTTTCCTCCCTTAAATTGTGTGCTAGCAAGCTGTTTTCTACCTAGCAGTGGCTGTGGTTCAGATCCATCCATCCAGATTTAACACGTGTGGTGTAAGCAGCCAAGGGACCAGCATTTTATTAATCATAAATAGTATGATAAATAGCATAATCACAGACACAAGCTGCAAGGATGGTGAGGAAAGACCTTAGCACAGCAACCACGAACTCTGGGCAAAACACCAACATCTTTCTGCAGCCTACCTATATGCTCACAGCCCAGTCCTAACAAAAATTAATTGACTGAATGTAAAATTGGTGGGTTAAGCAAAACAGAGAAAATATTTCACTTAAGATTAAAATATTTTTCTATCTTAAAAGCACTACATGAAGAAGTAAAATAATGTTTAGTACGTGTCACATAAACATTCCCACATATACGTGTGTGTACATATATATATAAAAGACAATATATATATGCATATTAGGAAGAGAATGTTATCTACTAAAGAAGATGTTTATCAAGGAAGAAAGTTCAGACAGAGCACCACCTTTGCTATCTGGGATAGAGATCTCACCTTTGCAGACAGCAAACAAATATACACAGGACAAGACTCCTGGGGATATTTAGATATAGTCTCCCTTGGATGTCAAAAGGTAATTAAGAGACAAAAATACCTTTTGTCAACCATCCCCTAAGGGACTTCCGAGCACTGTAATAAAACAAGACTGACAAAGTGTATAAAAATCCCAGTTTCAGGCTAGTACCATGACCACAAGGCTGTTCTTTCTTTTCTTTCTGTAACCCCAGGGCTTTGACTGAGGGTCTGTTGTGCAACCCACCAGGAAACAGATGGAATCAGAACTGCAGGCAAAGTCAACCTCCCGCTGCAGCTGAGTACAGGAGAGGGTGCAAGGAAGAGGCACGGGGAGCTGGACTCACAAGAGGGATTGCAGAATGAAAAAATCACAAGCATCCCAACATCAGGGTGTTTAGCTAGAACAACAAAAATACCTCAATGCCATTTATTTTTGTTTCACCACCTGATAAATGCATGTTAATTCCCTTCAGTCCAATTATTTCCCAAAACACTAAAGGCTGTGGAGGCTTCCATCACTTCTTAGAGATGAGAGCATGATGTACAAAGAAGATTCTTAAGGATGAATGAAGATATGATGTTTAAGTTGCACGCAGATTGTAGTTTCTGTCTTTCTAATTGCACCAAAGCTTTTTCAGGGCGAGAGAGGGCAGGGGGTAAGGGAAGGAAACCTTTGAAAGGGTGGACATGTAAGTACCTTTATGCAGGACTTTAGCCATGGTGTTTCATGTCTTTTGACAAATTTCACTCTAAGGAAATTGCCAGGGCCAGAAGATGGCAAATTTTATTCCTCCTGAGATCAGAAGTCCTAATGGAAGGAGACGAGGTGACCGAGAGACTGCAGATCAAAGCTTACATAAGACGGGAATCTTCTCTCCTGGAGCTGCTCTTCCATGCCCTTGATTATGTATCATAACTCCAATTTGTACTGTTTGACACACTCCTGCAACTACATTTGTATGCAGAATTCTATTGATGTGTAAAAATAAAGTAAAAGGAAGCTAATTAGCAAAGCTGTCCTGCTTCCAATGATCCTTTACTAGGAACTCTGTGTTCCTCTTCTGCATCATTTGACTCCTGATTGATAAGAAAGCAGCTTGCTAACCTAGTCACATTCCTTGGCAAGCACAACACTAAGTATAGTTTAATGCAGAACATGTTCCTAGCTGCTGGCTGCAGCAGGTGAAAAGTAAGAGGCCCAATGTCCTGTAGTTCACAAGACATTTTCCATTTTTCATCAATCTAATAATCTTCTTTTCTGCTTAAGGCAGATATTTTTGTAGTTGTGTGATTGGCTCTTTAGTTTCTATGTAGTTTCACTTTCCACTACAACAAGAAAATTCACAGAGGAATTTGAACTGAACCCATATACTAAGGTCTGGAAGAAAACATTTCTTCTCAAAACACACCTGACCAAAAGCTAATGTGCCATGTAAGTGGACCTTTGCAAGCATGGAGGAAGAGAGGAAGCATTAAGACATTGCTAGGATGCAGTGAGCTTTCAAAGAAAGATTTTACAGCTCTCTGTAGCTTCCAGAGTTATGATCCATGCCCTTCATGCCTGAAAGTAATTCCAAGCCTGCGTCACTTGTAGCACAAGACACAAAATGCTTTTCCCCCATGCAGCATTTCCCTTCCTTCTCCACCCACTGTTTTCAGAGTGCCATCTTCCATCATTCAATATCCTGCCCTGCCAACTGCCTTACAGTCACCAAAAAGCCAGCTGGCCAACACCAAGAGCTTGCCTTTACACCCTCCATGCCACATGTGACATATGTTTATGTGTCTCTGCACACATTCCCTCTCTGTGACACTAACCACACGAGGAATTGCTCTGCTCTCCACTGACTGAGCACCACATCTCCAGGAATGCCTTCTTGTGGTTAACAGGGCACAGTTGCACTTCTGTGATCAGTTGGTGCACCTTGGGTCTCAGCTGCTTGCACAAGATGGAAGTATTTGTTTAGTACAAAGTGAAAAAAAAAAAAATCACAAACAGCAACAACATAAAAACCCAACCACCAATATGAAAAAAACCCTCACAAACAAAAAAAACCCACCCACACATGCACAAAACCCCCCCAAATAGCCAAAATAAAACCACATACCAAAAACCAACTAATCTTTCAATATCAGATAGGAGACACCACAACCCCAAAATGCTGTAATTAGTGATCAGGCACAGGAGATGAAAACAGAAGAAGGAAAGAAAAGCTAGTTGTTAAAGCAGTCAACATTTTCACGGAAGATTTACATCACAGCAACCCACGTGCACCTCCTAAGTCTACTTGAAGGCAAGTGAGGTCACACTGAAAAGCTGGTCACATTGAAAAAATTAAATATGGACTGTTTGCCAGTTGTTGACGATGGAAAGACTGAGGATGTCAACACAGAGTAAGATCTGCGTCCACCAATGAAAAAAACCTCATCTTTAGATGACTCCAGAACAATACAAAAGTTGCTGAGATCTCAGTAAGAACACTCAGTGGGATTAGGTTGTAGTAGAATGACAAGAACATAGCCAAAACAAGTGTGATAAAAATCTTTACAAGTCAGCAAGGCCAGCTGGATCTTCTCTTGCCTGAAGATTTTCCAATTAGTTCTTGTATCCTTCTTCAGGCAGTTCTCTTCCTTCCTTGGGGTTCAGAAAGCATTAGCATCTTTCATTCCAGGAAAATCAAGCTCTGTCACTTTCATATCCCTCAGCCTCACAGGTCCATCAAAATTCTCCGTTTTTGTAATCAAGACCTCAGCCACAAACCAATTTTTGTCTGTCCCTTCATCATTTTTAAAATGAACCAAGTCATGGTCATTCAATTTCAGCTTGTTTCCTGGAACAAGCTCTCCATTCAGTCTTCATTATATTGTGAAAATTAAGACTAAAGTATCCCTTCTGATTGATAAAGAAATCATTCATCACAGCAGCCCTGTTAATGTGTATGTACTCCTAAACCTACGACCGTGCAGAGCAAATCCCACACGGCCAAAATCCTCACTAACATTACAGACCTCCAGATATGAGCTAGAGGAATGGGGTCTTCAGCAAATGCACAGTTTTACCCAAGGGAACTTCTTCATCATTTGCCTCAAAATTACTTTGATTTAGATTGTTTCATGCACAATTCCCAGCTCCTTGCAGCCTCACTGCCACCCTCTCCTAAGCTGAACGAGAGACACTAAGACCTTACAATCTATTTGAGTTTGCTTTGGGGACTACAACTGGTTTATGCTTTATTTGAGGCAACAAACACCATTTTGACATAAGAAATTAAAGAAACCAAGACCACAGAAACACAAAGTTTCAAAACCTCCTTATACACTGATTTGTCTCTACCATCAACACAGGCATCCTTATGATCAGATTATTCTGATGTTTTCAGGTCAAGAATTGTGGCTTGCAGCATGCAAAAAACCCACTTGGTATCTGTCTTTTCTTCTATGCTATTGTACACGAAAACAGGAAAAAGACAAAAGTTCACTATAGCATATAAATGTCATCATTATCTATCTGAATGTGCTAATTTCTAGTACTCTGAAATTAATGAAATGGTTCTGTTAAACAATGATTACAGACAAACATTCTGTCAAAATATATATCATTATCAATCATTTTATAGGCTTAGAATAAAAGTCATGACGGCAAGTTATTATCTGGCAACAAAACACTGAATTCCACTTAAACAACCACATCCTTTTGTGGATATAGAACTGCAGATTTAACTTTTTCAACAGAATCTGGGTTTCCCATCCTTGTGGCAAAACAGTCCACCATTTTTAATGCATTTGGAATCTTTTCTGGAATATTCAACACAGCTGGGGAGAATCAGAGAGCAATCAAACATACATATCATGGGCACTGAGCTCTCTCAGGAACTCAGCTCCCCCCTAACTGTGCTGTTACTGCAAGACGTGTCGCTACAATTCTTCTCCACAACAAACACACTGCAGTGAACTCGGGACACGCAGCCTGCAGGATTACACAATAGCACAAAGCCTAGCAGTTTTTCAGAACTCAAAAGAAAAACAGCACTTCTTATAAAGTTCATACCCTCAAACAACTGACTGTCAGGGTATTCTAATGGGATGCTGTGAAGAGGCAGTGTCCCTAAAACACCCCCTTAAAGGAGGCAAGTGCTGTAGTGTGGCTGTGGCTGGGGCAGCCACTTCCTTAGGGCCAGAGGGAACTGGCCCCACCAATGTCAGCTCTGACTTTGCTCACCCTCCATAACCCTTCTTTTCTAGCATGTGGGGTTTTTGGAATATCCTTACAGTATTTTCTTCTTTCACACGCTTTTCACCCTTCTATGCTATCCTTCATAAATAACTGCATCCAAAACTCCTGGCAGTACTATCAAAATAATACCACTAATGATGCCATTATGGAATACTACCCTTATTTTATAGTGCAGAGGCTTTTTCGCTTCTTCCAGCAGTAAATCCAAATTTATGATAGAATTTCAAACATCTCAGTTCAACTTCCAGCCCTGGGATGTGGGAAGACTAATTTTCAAGGAAATTACTAAATGTTCATGGAAGCTCTCATGCAAAATTGGATTGAGCTTTCATTCTTGTGCTAGCCCTGCTGACCTTGGTGTGTACTGCTGCTTGTGTAAACTGGCAGTACACAAATACAGTGTCATTGAAGGAAATAAAAAAACCTACTTAATTTCCAAAACACTTTATGTTACTTGAAAGAAATGAGCAGGTTATTTAAAGTACAGAAATACTACCGTGTAATATCATCAGAAGCGTCCCTTATTGAACCCAATGCCTTTGGGAAATACTATTCAAGATGACTAGCAGCTGTTCAACGCTGCAAATCTTTGCCTGATTTCCAGCATGACACTCACTGACCTCTCCCTCCCCCACAAACATGCACATAAAAATAAAAATGCTATCAACTTAGCTCTTAGTGAAAAAAACACCAGCATACTAAAAACTTCTCCTAAAATATGACAAAGTAAATAACAGAGGAAAACAAAAACATTTTTCATACACCAACTACCTCAACTTGAGGACAGAATTTTCTTGGTTCATTTACTTTCCAGAAGAGCTGCAGGCATGAAGCTTCTGTATCCTTGTACAAAAATACCAAGTCATGAATTTTGCTGACTGTCCGCTCCCTTACCTCTCCAAATAAATGGTGTTTATGTCTTTAGGGTATCATGTAACTCTGCTCTTCAATGTTGGATTCTCTGTTTCTGTAGCACTTACTAACAGCACAGCTCCCTAAAGCAAGCTTGCTGGAAATAAATAAAATGTAAGCTTGCTAAGAGTCCAATGCAAAAATTAATAGGAAAGCTCTTCTGAATAAATAAGAATAGCATTTGAAAGGACTCAAATAGAGACTGAGCCCTAATGCTAAACACAAAGGAAGAATTAGGGAAAAAACATGTCTGAAGTGACTCTACACAGCTGATAAAAAGGCACTTTTATTAAAAAGCTGAATTATAGAATCATGGAATCATTTAGATTCAAAAAGAGGTCTGAGAACATCGATAAAGATACTGAACAGGACTGGGCCCAGCACTGGGCCCTGGGGAACCCCACTTGTGACCACACACCAGCCGGACTTAAACTCCCAATTCCCACCACTCTCTGGGCCTGACCATCCAGTCAGTTTTCTACCCACCAAAGAGTGCATCTGCCCATGCCATGGCCTGCCAACTTCTCCAGGAGAACACTGTGGGAAACAGTGTTAAAAGCTTTACTAAAGTCCTGGTAGACAACATCCACAGCCTCTTCCTCATCCACCAAGCAGGTCAGCTTGTCAGAGAAAATCAGGTTGGTCGAGTAGAACCAGCCTTTCATGAACCCCTGTCTGATCCCCTGGTTGTCCTGTACATGCCACGTGATGGCACTTGGGATGATCAGCTCCTTGACCTTCCCAGGCATCAAGGTCAGGCTGACAGGTCTGTAGTTCCCCAGATTGTCCTTCCGGCCACTCTTGTAGCTCAGTGTCACATGTGCCAACCTCCCCAGTGCACTGGGACTGCTGATAAAGAATGGGAAATGGCTCAGTGTGCATTTCCATGAGCTCCCTCAGTACTCTTGGGTGAATCCTTCTGGCCTGAAGACTTGTGTGTGTCTAAATGCTCAATGACCATTTCCCCTGAGATTTTGGAGGCTTCATTCTGCTCTCTGTCTGTCAGCTCAGGGTACCTGGAGAACAACTGGTCTTAGTGTTAAAGACTGGCAGAGAAGGCATTACTCAGCTCAGTTTTTTTCTCATCCTCTGTCACCATGCTTTCCCCACCATCCAATAAAGGATGGAAATCCTTCTTAGCCCTCCTTTTGCTGCCAATGTATTTATGGAAAGAATTTTATTGTCTTTTATGGCAGTAGCCAGATTGAGTTCTAGCTGGCCTTTGGCCCTTCAAATTTTCACCCCGCATGACATCCCTGTACTCCTCCTGAGCTGCCTGCCCCTTCTTCCAAAGGTGATAAACTCACCTTTTTTTCCCCTCTGAGCTCCAGCCAAAGCTCTCTGTTCAGCCAGGCTGGTCTTCTTTCACCAGCTCATTCTTCAGCACACAGGGACAGCCTGTACCTGTGCCTTTGGGCTTTCCTTATGAAGGAATGTCCAGCCTTCCTGACCTCCTTGCCCTTCAGGATTGCCTCCCAAGGCACTCTGTCAACCAGGCTCCTAAACAGGGCAATGTCTGCCCTCTGGAAGTCCAAAGTAACATTCTACTGACCCCCTTCCTTACTTCTCGCACTTCATTTCCTACAAAGGGAACAGGATGGATAGCGAAGGTTCTGCAATGTGAATTCATTCAGAGTTCTTGAATCAAAACTTCAGAAGAAGTTCATAAAGCTTGATAAATGGGCAAGACTGAGACAGACAAAATTTACCGTGGTCAGGTACAGCACAGTATATCTTTCTGGATACCAAAAAGAGTCATTTAGACTGTTCACATACACAGAGAGATTCTAAACTAGTTGGAACCTCTCAGAGGCACTATATAGTGTCACAGTGGACAATTCACCAGAAACATCCATTCAATGTGTAACTGCAACACAAAGCAAGAAATTACATTAGTTTAGTCCTAAGCACACAAACAGTCCAGGTAATTTTTTAATACCAGTGACTACAGTAGAAACACATATTTGATAAAGACTTCAATTTACAGTGATATTCCTAGGACCTCTCAGAGCCAATTTATAATTTTTTATGGCTTTTTCTTTTTTTTTTTTTTTAATTGTAATTGTGTATCTTTATAAATTCCTGATCAGAATGCCATACACTGTCCAGGCAACTGCCTGACAGAAATCCAAGTATATTACATCTGCATTTGACATTGATGCATTTATCAAGCTTTTATCTCATAAAAAGTAGGTATCACATTAGACTGACAAGATATATTTTCCACAATCACATACTCACTGCAAGCAACTACATCATCATCCTTTAAACTTTTATTGATCAAAATTCATGTCAGCCACACCATTACTAAGCCAAGGCAAATACCAGGCTGACAGCCCTAAAATTATTTGAGTCATTTTGTTCAGTCCTTTAAATGCTGGCAGGGCATTGTCTTCCAACCAGTCTTCTGAAACTTACCTGGCATTCTGGGAAAAAATTATTAACATCAACAACCCATACAGCACTTGGGCCATCTCTCCTTAAATTCTGAAAGGGGAAAGGTTTAGCCTTGATTTTTAAAATTCTATCTCTAGGGGTTGAAAAAATGCTGGTATGGAGAAGAGAATCTCATCCCTTTATGATACTTCTGCTTTTTCCCCCAAATGCAAAATGGAAAATACTACTAATACAAAATTTGCCTTCCCAGGGTTTTGCAAATAGACATATTTGTTTCAGTATTGACAGTGTACAGTCTCTTGTATTTGTCTGAGAGTGAATGCATCCTCAGTATCACAGCTCTTTCCTATCCCTCTTAAATGGAGCTGGTCATTTTGTTCTGTAGTAGATCTCAGGCCAGGCTGCAGCCAGTGCCTTTGGTTTCTCTTCAGGGGCGTGGAAAGGATTTCCCACCTGCTGGATACCCCTTATAACCTCTCATTTCCAACTTGTTAATGACTGAGAAACAGGTAATGAAGCTTTTAACATAAAATGCCCCTTTCACTCCTGTGAACCTACTTGATTCTTCCTGAATAAATTGTAACCACAGACGTTCATATTGCAGTCACAACCTTTTCCATAAGGTTTCATAATGAAATATTTTGTTGCACCATGGCTTAAAGGAGAGCACTTTGTTCTTTGATAAAGACTAGAAGGGAGTTGGCTAACCTAACCAAGGTGAGGAGGGCAGAGATACTGTAAGTGACTTCCTGCATTAATTCATCTGTATTCCTGCTGCTCAGAAAGATTATAGCATTCCCACATGCACAGAAGTCAGGCTCCTATCCTCCTACTGTTAAATCACATTTTTCCTGTTGCTCTCACAGGGTGGCTCTGTAACAGCGTACAGGAATCATCAAGACAGACAAGACAATTTTTCAAATAGCATTTCATGAGCAGTACTATATTCTCATTACAAAAAAGAATCGATGCTTTAAAAGAACCCCTGAAGACAGGAACACATTCCTTAATACTACCAGAGAGTCATTGTGAAATATACTGATCAGAAATCCCTCCAAAATACCTGTTTACCTTTCAATTTATAAAATAATAGTTACATAATATGTGGTTTTAAAATTCTAGCTTCATCTGCTACAACAGTCTATGCCACTTGACAGAATACAAAATACAGAAACTCTCAAAAATGGAGTTTTAATATTTTTTAATAAAGTACCAGCATTTTTGCAACAGATGAAAAGTACTGCAGGTTATATTAAAGCAAACAACCCACTAGACTTCACCACTAATTACAAAACACACCCACCTCTTGTGCATTTGTAATTCCAAGTGGCATCACTGTTTAGCTGGAAATCAAGAGGCAGCAATTCTTCCTATTTCAGAATCTTCCAGACATTTGGTGAACTCATTTAACCTAAAGCAAAATATGCAGCCCAGCTAAGAATAACAACAACAGGAAATCCCTTCCTGGATATTCTTGAACCTGATTAAACTGAAGCAGCACTGCATAACACAAAAACCCACCCTCACCTGCCTTGAGTTCTCAGTCAGTTAGCTTCAGAAGTGATTTACCCTCACAAGGAAGGTCATCATGTGCAAAAAGTGCAAGAACTACTGCTCAAGTGTGCTGTGCAGGAGGTGAACTGTGTGTTCTCCTGCCCACATGCGATGTTTACACACTGGCAAATATCAGGAGTGTTGGAGTCTGTCAGTAACCCAAGTTTTTGCCATTCTGACTTGAGCACTCTCTGGCCAACACAACATTCCTGGACACAGAACACTTGAGAGCTGCAGGTCACATTGTCTTCCCAGTCCGCTATTGCACATGGGGTTAAACATTTACTTCTTTGCCCAGTAAATTCTCCAATATCCACGCTAAATAAAAGCTACATCCTCTTAATGGAGGCAGTCTCTGCACAGCACAACTGCCCTGCCATTACCATTTCAAGTAACAATGGCAATTGAAGTCCATCACTTCCAGTTACTCAAAACACATTTAACCACTTGCAGACAGGAAAAAAAGAAAGACCAATATGTGATTTTCCAACTATTTCAATATATTGGATTATCATCTTCTGTAGCAGATTTCACCTCAAAAATATCTGAGGTGTTCCAAAGTATAAAGCAGCACTTCATTCCCAACTACTTGGCCAAGAAAACCTGGAATGGCAGTTTTAAGCAGCTTGCCTTTCCAGCCTAGTGCTGAAGCACTGTGGTACTTACTGGATAGGGGAGAGTTTGGTTTGCCATAATACCTTCAGAATCATACAACCTGAAAAATATTTGGATTAATTAGCTTACTTTTAATTCAAATGTTATATTATCCAAGAAAAGACTTTTCACCTGTGAGGAAATTTCTGTTACATTTAATGTCTTTCTGAATCTTTACACCTTTGTCATATTTGCACACAGCATGCAACCATTTTTCTTACTAAATGCCTGAAAAACTTCTTTTTATTATTTTTTTTAAAGAGCTTGCACCTCTCCAGTTGCTCAAAGAGTGTTTCACAGGACTACTGCTGGAGATGGAAGCAATCCATTCCTGAGCTCAGAGGATCAAAATATTCAGTAATTCAACTGCTGAGCATCATTTGTCATACATGTAGGATGATTCTGGCCATTCATTCATCGCTGAATTCTTCACATCACTTGTGTGAGGTGAAGCAAACCATCTGCAAATGTCATACCCACTTCTTTTCCTGGACTACTTCTCCTTTTCCTATTCATCCTCTCTTTTCACCTCTGCAGTCTCCTCCTTCCTTTTCTTTCTGTGTGCACAGAAAGGACATCCTACATTCACCCACAAGTAAAAGAACAACTGAGCTAAGTTACTGGGGAAAAAGAGCTAATAGATGAGCCAACGGTGTGTGAAGATGCTTCAGATCACTTGTAAGTGAAAACAAGGCAGTAAAATATTTTGCAGATTTTCCTGGTGGACTTTACTCTGTAGTCTGCCAGGGTAAAACGATCTCCTAAAACAGAAAGATAACAAGGACTGAAAGTAAAGGGGAGTGCAAAGTTTCTCTTTTCCCCTCCTGCCTTGGAAAATTATCAGGCTTTTTAAAATTTCCCATATACTGTTTCCCAATTTTTCCTATCCTCAGTTCCTCACCAAAGAGCAACTAACCTTGTGTACAAGAGAAAGCAGACTACTACTGCTAATTTACCCATACAGAGGAACATATTTAGCATAACCCTAAATTTATTATTATTAGGAACATATATAAGACCATACTTAGAAACTAAGTTTCTATTTTGGACCTTCCTGAGAACAGAAGGCAGTGCTAATTTTAAAACAAACAGAAATAAGAACAAGCTCAAAATTACGCTGCACCTTTAAAAAAGAATAATTTCAGTATAAGACTACGATTTACAGTGTGCAAAAACTTTGCTTCTTAAAATAATTTTGAAAGGAGAGATTTTTCACATGCTTTTTTACGCAGGCTCCATCTTGACTAAAAGGACGGTAACAAACATCAAAGGCCAAATTGTTCATGAGACTGCCTGAAGAAAAAGGTTCTTTCAGGTCAGGATGAAGGGCAGTAACATTCACCTCAGTCTCAGCAATTAAGAAAATTGTTTCCATCTCTACAGGCATCAGTCTCTTGACAACTGAAGGAACAATGTATTCAACACAAACATGAATGAAATGTTGACCAGACAGGAAAAAAAAGACTAAAAATACACTTGGATAACAAAAGACAGTTTTGGAGGGGGAAAAATGAGTAGCTAGGCAATCCATTAAAATTATTTCCCTGGCTTCCATTCAGATGCTGTCCAAGCACAGCTTCATTGTTTGGCATGTCGCTTGCATCACCTCACATCACCTCCATTCTCTCACTCAGATAACCTCAGATAAAAATATAGAGCCCTGTGCAAGGATTCAGCAATATTAAACCAGTAGCCAGCAGCAAAAACTGGGGCTCTCTTGATTCATAAAGAATTTTTAAAGCCCTTGTGAACTATGGAGTGCAGGGAGGGTGAAAGCTTTCATCAAACTGAGGCATAGGACTCTGTGAGGTTCACTTACAAAGCAGGATGTGTTTGTTATCCATGGTGAGAGGGACATCCAGTTACTGCATCTCCACATTCCCACAGGAAGGTACCGCAGCTGAGGGAAGGGAATGCTGAATCTGACATCCATTTCATCAGCCTAATAAATTTTAGATTAATTACAGAAGATTATTTCCCACTTCACTTCCACATCAATGGCTTTTTTTTTGCTTCTCAAGCCTCTTCAAGGCACAATATTGGCACCCTTCAGTTATCTGCCACTAAAACACAGAACAGGACTGCACACACGCCTAACTGTTCTGCAGAATATATATGAATGTGTGTATGTGTGTGTGTGTATATATATATATATATATGGAAAGAAAAAAATATTTATCCAGGTGAAATTGCAGAATGTAATTCTGGTTGATGGACCGTCCCCCCCCAGCACCCTCTCAAAGTAGCAGAAAATTGCACCATCAAGACAGGGATATCATTATTATTATTGTTATTGTCATTATTTTGGTTTAAGAAAATGCTGACATTTTATGGTTACAAATCAGGAATAGCCAGCTCACTGCCCAGTGAGCACAAATTAGGGCTCCTGCTGATGAATGGTCTTTTCAGCCCACCTTTCTGGCAACCCTGGTGTGCTCCTCTCCACTGTGCAGCACACATCTTTTCCAGCCCTCTTCCACTGCTCACGACTGCCGCCTCACTGCCACAGACAAAAGGCTCCTCTCCCTCTGCAGAGCACAAAAGGGGACATACCTTGCCCTGTTGCTGTGTTGCTGCCTTGCCTCTGCAAATCATCCTGGATTATCACCACAGAGCAACAGAGAGACTGAGCTGCAGCCAGACATCAGCAGCCCTTCCATTTTCAGCATGGTTCTGTCTTATTAGGCAGTGCGCCTAAACTAGTAGCAAAACTAAAAGCAAAATAGGAAGGATGAGTTTGATAAGGGAGGCCTTATCAGCCTTTGCTGCCGTCAAACCCACCAGGAATGGGGGAAGGGAGGCACTTTTAAAGGCAATGCTTTTCCACACTGCAGCATCCAGGAGCCAGACTCGGCTGAGCACACACACAATAGACGCAGTTGCCATAGCAACGGCATCACAGGGAAATTTTTCAGCAAAGCTTCTCGCTTTTCACCAAGGTTACTTTCAGATCACCACTCAGCACAGGGATCTGTATGGATCAGACAACACCTTGCATCTGTCTGGAGCATGCCTGCATGAAAAGATGCGACGGCCACGCCACAGGGAAGAATAAGGCACTGCACAAGTAAGCAGGGAACTGGGCTCTCAAACCACCCAGCACACCATCTGACAGCAACAGCTTGCAAGCTAATATATTGTCACCTCACGACAGACTAGAAGTGTGATCTGTTGGAATCAAATGTGCTTTCATCTTTTGTTTTGTTTTCTTAAAAATTACTAGCTTTCAATAAAGATCTACGGCACGTTTCTGCAACAAGGGGTTTCAGTTTCTAGTAGCGATCATCACCTCAAAAAAAATTCCCCATGAAGAAGAAAAAAAATAAAACCAGGGAACATCTAAGCTGCTTGTTTTTACACATACTTTTATCATTCCACTAATGCTATTAAAAGGCAGTGAGAGTATATGGTGCAGCATGTGTGTCTTGAGTAAAAACTGGTCACAAAAAAGAGCACTTGAATAATTTGCAAGCTTAAACTACACCAGTGAGTTATTTACTTTGTTTCATTTGGTCCTCCTAGTTTTTCAGATAAACAAAAACACATCAATCTTTTCCCCCTAAAATGCAAGATTTTTTTTTTCACTCAAACATTTAAGCTGTGATCAATTGTCGCTCCCAAAAAATAAAGAATAAGGACTTGTTCAAAACATTAACAAATACCACTTGAGAAAACACTTCTTCATCAGCTCTCTCTGCTTAAAGGAGTTTTAAACTTTGGCATTTTCAAGTTTTTGGCACGCAATCTCTTGACTGGAAAGCTGCAAAAGTAACCCCCACATAATCAAATGGCACAACAAAACTGCTTTGCAACTTGCTCACAGGATACAAACATCCAAAAAGTTGGCAAAGAATCAAAACTAATCAAATTAAATAGTTCTCTTCGTGCATTTATGTCTTGCTATCTATAAAGATAACAGCATGTTCCTGAAACACATCTTTATGACAAACAATAGGTAATTTCAGCATCAATTGTGTATATATAGTTCCAAGCGAATGTCTGTCACACCACACCAGAGAGCTTCATTAGAGGAGAGTGCTTCAGGCTCCTCTAGAAGACAGGCAGTTCAGAAACTGTCTGCTACAAGAGCTGCAGAGACACAATTATACACCCAAGTCTTGACAGTTTGGGGAAAAGAATCACATTAACTCTGATGAGTTTTAGAAAAACTTCAAATTTCTTGGCCCTCAGTTAATAAAGGACATTGCAGCACAATAGATATTAACTTCACCTCTGGAAGAACAGGCAAGCACAAGACAAAAGAAGCTACTGCAACAACTTAAACAGGAACAAGCTGAGTCCTCCACCATATAAAGTCACGACTGGGTAGCCTAAGGAAGATGCCACCACATAAAAAAAACTTACTCCTGTTGCAGGAACAATTTGAGTAAAGTCTCCAGCTTGAATTAAGAAAATACGACTGTATAATTACAATGGTCCTTATGCTCTTAAACACTTCACACATACAGCAGCATGGTAGAACCAGAAGGTTCAGAAGCAATGCTAGAACAGGACAGACAAAATCACAGGCACCAAATTCTGAACTACTGTGGAAAAGAAAACCTACCCCTTAAAAAGGAAAGCATCCTCAACGAATAAAACTGGAAGGAGAGAAAGCAAAAACTATGTAGGCAGAAGCTAACTCTTAGCAGGGTGGGAAAAGGGGAAGCAGGCACCCTTTTGCTATGTACATTTGGGAGCATGAGGAAAATGTAGGTGAAATTTGTGGGAGAAGTAAAAAAAAATCTCATCACCCTTTATCCTTAACACATCTGCAGAAGAAACTCCATTTGAGAGGAGGAATTCCAATTAGAAGAATAGGAATAGCCTTATTTCAAATGCAGTAGAATATTAACAGTAAATGCAAACTCCTTAAACCAGGGATTTGCATATTAAGTTATCTACTGCATTTAAATCTGGGTATATTAGAAAGTCTTTCAGCAGAAGAGAACAAGCAGCTTGATTCCCCTTCTCCTCACTGAACTTCTGACCAAGGTTTAGGACTGTCTGGAAGTCCTTTGCCTCCACCCTAAATAAGATAATGTTCCTCATCACTCAAACACACATCCTAAAAGCAAAACACAGGGAAGAGAAATGTTAGCTTGTAACAGAAGTCTGCCACTCCTACTCACATATTTATAGCACCAGGGTTGAGCAGAAGGGTTGTAGAATTTAAAATAACGATAAGGATATTAAGGACTCTGAAGACAAGTAATCATATGGGGTAGCACACGAGGCACAAGGAAAAATGCAGTCTAACAGTGCAACTATCCCACTGGGAAAGGCATCCACAGGTTAATAAAGCATTCAAGGGAAATGATGATCAAGTACTGATGATACAGCTTAAAACAGCCGTTTTGAAGAGCTCCCATTCAAAACCAGAGGAGAAAGGGTTGCATATTAGTTATGGGAGAAATTCCAAGTGCATGGGGCCTGAAATTAGGAATTACATTAGAATTTGTAATTGGCCATACAACTTTCCAAATAGACTGTTTTAGTTGCAAGGTCAGAAACGCTGAGGACAGGACACGTAAAGCACTGGGAACATCATAATCTCCATTAGTAACCAAAGTTAAATCATTTTAAGATATTTTTGGCCAACACTGTGTTGTGATAAGCATTCTTACGACAAGTTTCTGCTGAGAGGAAGGGTTTGCATCTCTGAGTTCAAACTTTGAAAAGCTTCTGTAGGAAATTATTTGTTTTAATATGAACTTTTCAAGTTTTTGATTGGTG
The DNA here is from genome assembly GCA_013398055.1 of Ifrita kowaldi. Classification (NCBI taxonomy): domain Eukaryota; kingdom Metazoa; phylum Chordata; class Aves; order Passeriformes; family Cinclosomatidae; genus Ifrita; species Ifrita kowaldi. The sequence continues at coordinate 245,372 of VZRS01007802.1, read as the reverse complement.
GTTTTTAAGAAAACAGCTAGCAATTTTTTTAAAGATGTAAAAATAAGGGCATTTTGTGAAACGCCTCATCTTTTTCTACAATAAGAAAAGCAAGGTAGAAATTTGCTTAATCCTGCTTGCAGGAACAATTGTAAACTAAAAGCCAATTGCAAACCCAGAAAAGCCAGAGAAATAGGTCAGCCTCTCTCCTTACAGGTGACATGGAATTGACAGGACTGAACACACTGCTCACCTCCGTGGCAAGCCTGAAGAGGTTAGTTTAAAAAAAAAAAGCCACAAAAATACCTACATCTTCTCAAAAGACTCAGAGTCCTGAAGAACCCCTCTACAGGCCTGTCTGCAGTATTGTCAAAGGATTTAGTCATTCCACAGGGAGAGCCAAAGATTTTATAATTTTTTAAAATGAGAGCTGATTAAAATTTAACACAGTTAAATAACATATCTAGGAGTTTAAATACCCTACATCTAAAACTGATGGCAAGTGGAAATTGCAAGACAAGCAGGATCTTCGAAAATCAGCTGCTTTATGTGTCTAAAACAGCAGAGTATGACTTAAACCAGAGCATAAAAAACTTTGGGCTACTACCTGCTCTTTCCTACCCAGACTGTCACAACACACCGCACAAGTGTAATGAGGTTTGGGTGCCTTTCACTGTAACAGTCTTATTTTAATACAAAATTTCTGTTCAAAAGAGTTTGACCCAAAAGAGTTACAGCCCAGAGTGCTACCCCAGTGTGTAGCCCTTCAGAAGGATCTTGACAGGCTGCAGAGATCGGCACAGCAGAACTGCCTGAAATTCAACAAAGGCAAGTGCAGGGTCCTGCACCTGGGGAGGAATAACCCCATGGAATAACCAGTACAGGCTGAGGGCTGATCTGCTGGAAAGCAGCTCTGTGGAGAAGGACCTGAGGGTCCTGGTGGACAACAAGCTGTCCATGACCCAGCAGTGTGTCCTTGTGGCCAAGCAGAGCAATGGTATCCTGGGGGGCATTAGGAAGAGCATTGCCAGCAGGTCAGGGAGGTGATCCTGTCCCTCTGCTGAGCCCAGGTGAGGTGATACTGTGCTGAGCTCTGGGCTCCTCAGTACCACAGAGACATGGAGCTCCTGGGGTGGGTCCAGTGGAGGGCTACAAAGATGGTAAAGGGTCTGGAGCATCTCTCCTGTGAGGAATGGGTGAGGGAGCTGGGCCTGTTCAGTCTCAAGAAGAGAAGATTGAGAGGGTGCCTCATCAATGTCTGTCAGTATCTGAAGGGAGGGTGTCAAGAAGATGGAAGCAGGCTTTTCCCAGTGGTGCCAAGCAAGAGGACACGAAGCAATGGGCACAAACTGATGCACAGGAGGTTCATCCTGAATATGAGGAAGAACTACTTTACTGTGCAGTTGATTGAGTGCTGGAACAGATTGCCCTGAGAGATAGTAGAGTCTCCTTCCCTGGAGATATTCAACAGCCATCTGGACAATCCTGACTAATGTGTCTGAACAGGGAGGTTGGACTAGATGACCTCCAGGGGACCTTCCCAACCTTAACCATGCTGTGATTCTGTGACCAAGCTAGTATTCATATTCAGCAAAATACCGCTCAGGAGAAAATCTACTTCACGTGACAAAACTGCAGGCCTAGAACAAGGCAGCACAAGCAAAGTCCAGAAAGTGAGCAAAGACCATGCACAGTTTCACCTTCTCCTTTAGTTATCACATTAACTCCATACCCATGATTAAAAGCAAAATAAAAGAACAACTAAGAAGAAAAGCCTTGATAGCTTAGCAAGACCTTTACTTGGTATTTAAACATAAATAGCACATAAAGCACTATGTGATCTTGTCCACCATGTGGTACATGCTGTAAATTGTCTTTTTAGGAACTGAAGTCATCTCCCTTCAGAGTGAAAGCCAGGGAATGCTGTCACTGCTACTGTTGGCACACGTTTGCTTACCCCTCTATGTTTATGCTCCCTGTGTCAAGGGTTGTGAGCTGGAACAGCTTACAGAACTATACAAATGCAGAATTGGGAAGGTTAGAAAAATCTGCTCATTGCAGTATGTGAAGACAGGGCAGAACGTGAACCATGAGATGGTCAAAGGATTCCCAGAGCAGCTGATTCTGAAAAGCAGCAGTGACACGGAGCATTGTCCATTTCAGCAGGGAAATTCACAGGATTTATCTGCAATACCCACAGTAGAGAAGAAAGTTCTTTTTTGTTTTGATTACACTGCTGAATTATCACAGTAAAGCTGCTCTCAGATTTAAACATAAAACTAATGCTGCTAGCATCCATGAATTTTAATATATTCAGTTCCCTAAACTGTCTATGCTACTACAGCAACTGAAGGTGTCTCAGTCTGAGGCATTTATTCTCCTGTCTTTGAAATGCTATTAATGTTATCATTCATTTATTACACAGTCTGGAAATTATGACACTGAGGATGTCTCTTCTTTTGAGTATCCAAGTTGCTTACAAACCAAAGCCTTGCTTTCAAATCCATTTTCTCAGTATCATTCTACATGCATCACAAAATGATACAGAAGACTCTTCAGTGGTCTGAGCACTCCACACAAGTGATTTCCCTACAGTCACGATGAGGAAGAGTTACTGGCAGAACGGCCATCTGCCCTGTCCGTGCTGTACCAGTGTGGATGTTCTGTTCTGCAGAACAATTCAAGCCAAGATTAATTAAAGCAGGTTGAAGACACATGATCATGCCCTCTGCACCGCCCTGCTTTTCTGAGCACGAGAAGGCTGTGTCCCATCTCCTGTTCTCATCGCGTCTCTGAGACCCAAAGCTTGAGACAAACAGGGTAGCAAGTATCGAGCTACCTTATTTCTCCTTCAATTTTTATTTTAACCAATCAATGGTAATGCCTCTGCTTAAGTCAACAAGTGTTTGGATTTACACCATTTAGAAATGCAGTGGAAGCTGAGAACATAAGAACCTTGCAGGCTTTGGCACCTAAAGTCTGAAGGTCCCTGAACCCAATCCTCTTCCTTTTTCTGGATTAGTAATAGACTCATACTCCAAAAGATTCCTGAAAAACATTCCCTTTTAGTATGGACCTTCCCCAGCTGACAAAGAGAAAACTACCTTTCTGTCTTTCCTTCCTACTCTTAGGTCTCAAATCTCAAGTAAATCTTTGTGAGTGAAATATATTCCTTCTCAAATAAATGAAGCATAATGAAAACAACTATGTCTAAAGCTAAAAATGATTGTGTGTTTTTTTAGTCTATTATCATCCCCTGCTTCAGATGTCCTCTTTAAGGTCAGGACATGGACGAGCACACAGTATACCAAAAGACTTACAAAAAAGGGACTATTTTGAGCCACAACAATTAAGCTCCATAGTGACAAAGGCAGTCAGCAGAGGAAACAGAAGAACTTCAAAATTATCTTTTTTGGTTCCTTTCACCATTTCCTCTTACACTTGAGCAAAAATTCTTATAACAGCTCTTCTGGGTATTTTTTCTCCCTTTCTTTTGTAGTTTCCACTTCCCGGATAATTTTGGCATGTCCAACTGGCTGCTTAGATATGCTTCAGTTTTTATTGCTCTTTTTCTGTTTGTACTGTAATTTTATTCTGAATGCCACCTCTAGCAAGACTAGTTTTGCAAGTGAAGCAAGAAACACTAGGAAAAGCCTTTTTAAACAACCACACCGAGGTCTACAGAGCAGTATCCTACATACCTTTTCCTCTCCTACATCTGGAAAGTGTAGCAAAGAGTCCTTAGCAACATTTAGCACTGCCTCACACGAAACAGCAAGCAAGTCTCTAGCAGACTGTCTTACAGGACCGAACAGGATGGTTTTGACCTCTGGCAGTGAAAGAAAGTTTTAATGGAAAGAAAGAAAATAATAAAATGGGTGCTGCTAAAACCACCCAGGAAAGCAAGCGTGTATAGTCGGGGAGAGAAGGGAGGATAAAAGCAGCAGCATCTCCAGCTCCCAGACATGCCCACTATCCGAGGCTAACCACTTGCTGAGCCCCTCTCCTCTCCGATGCTTTGTAAGACAGTGCCATGCTGTGGACACTCTGCTCGCTGCCGCTGCACTCTGCAGTCTCTGCAGGTACAGTAGGCCTGTTTCCTGACCCACTTTCCTCACCAATCTCTATTTAGCTCTACGCTAGTGATGCTCCTGGCATGACAATCAGATACTGCAGCCTGCAGTGCAGCTCGTTACAACACACTCGCGAGCTCCGAGTAAATCCAGTGGAAAAGTACTGTATCAGCGGAGCCTAATTGCACTGAAGTCATTTTCATCAACTTACGTCAAACACAACAACACCACAAAAGCGTTCGAGAGATTTCAAAGATGCCTTTTTATTTTAAATCTACTAAATCTGCTAGGCGTAAAGTAAATCCAAAACGATCTTTTCTACTCAAGGGCTGCAAATGGCAAAAGCTATTAGAGCTAGTACCTTCCCTCTGGAATACCTAATCAATCTTATTACTTGCGCCACTTAAAACCTGCCATAATTCCTTCCACTGTCATTTATTCTTAACTAGAGAGGGACTCTGCGCCTTAATGTCCAGTGAAACTGTAAACCTAATCTCACTACAGCTATTAAAATTATCTTCTTACGTGCAAGAACGAAATTTCTCCTTCAGACACAGCCACTTAGAATTAACTTCAAATCCTACTTGCCCTTGCAGTTAACTTCAGATTTTACTTGCACATACATGTGTAAAGGATAAATTTGTTTTGGAACACTAGTGATTATACCAGATAGCTAGGGCTATTCTGGCTCCAAAGTTAAGGTGTAATAGGTGAATACCTCTCAGACCAAGAAACTGAAGTTTGGTCATATTTCATTTATCTGCAAAAAACCCCAGGCATCTCTCTTCCTCTGTACAGAAATATTGTAACAAATGGCCCCAATCTGGGCCTCTGTTAAGAAATCCAATTGCCAAGCCCCTAAGTTATATGGTAGTAATGCACTATACCATGAATCTCTACTTCCTTCCTGGGCACTGAAGTGAACTGGAGAGTTCTGCAGTGAATACAATGCAGAAACACCATATATTGCTGACATTTTGCATGTAGACGGCACTGAGATATGAAACATTTAAGGGTCTTACTTACCAACTCTCTCTTCGGCAAGACACTGTTTCAATTCAGTGGAATATTTTTGTACTTAAAAAACTCAGATCCTTAGTCAAAAAGTTTTGAGAGCTACTCAGAATCATTACACCAAAACATTTTAAGTGTCTGAAGATTAGAAACACTGAATTTAAAACACTAAAACCAGCACAAACTTATTGACTGATGATAAATAAAAGCAGCAACAGAAAGTTAAGTACTGCAACATACCCTGTGGGGCTATGAGTGCCTTACAGGTGTGGATCATTTACAGAAGGTATTATGTACAGGAGGGAGCATGAGGAACAATTATTCACAAAGCAGTCCCACTGTGTACAAGCTTAAGTTCAATCCTTTGCAGGGGTTTATTCATGTGCAATATGATCAGTTTTGCTGGTGAGCAAGAACTATTACTAAAAAAAAAATTCTTGTAGCTTGGCAGATACCACAAACTGATGGCATGATGGTGTTGGTTTTTTTTTTCCTTTGGACTACCATAATCACACTAATTTACTAAATAAACCGAAGATTCCCAAAAACGGACCCCAAAGTGCTTATGTAAAATCTCTGCAACAAGAAGTCTGATTATCCATTAAGTGGGATGATACCAGCCAACAGCAAGAGAAAACAAAATTAAACATCCATCAGAATGTGCAATTCATCCAAATTTCATACCACAGGCACCTATAAATATATGAGTCATTATTATAATGTACAAGGTAATTATATTTCATCACTCATTACCTTGACCCAAGGAGGACCTCTCATCTTCAGATGGAAGACGCAATCCAGACTTGCATTTTTATGACTAAGGAACCCTGCGAGAAGCACAGCTTACATAAAGCATCCCCCTTAGACTAGCAGCTGTGTAGACACAGAAGAAACTCGACATCAAAAACCTACTGTAGACTGCATCTTTTACCCACCAGTGCCCTCACACCAAGTATTTCACACTTAAACCCAAGACAAGCAGGCAGAATCCAACAGGGCTCTGCAGGAAGGACACAGTTGGGACAGTTGTTAGTGGCAGACCTACCATAACTCACAGACACCTGGCAAACACAGAAGGTATTCAGAGGCACAGCGCTTCTTTGTTCCTACTTACGGATAGGATCAACACCACCACTAAGAGATTATTTTGCTGCCTTGTTATTCATTGAAGATAAGATCACCCTCAGGGCAGTCCCAGGGCAAAGAGCCTGGCAAAGCAGAGATCCTCTTGACAGTTTTTCCTCAGGACTAAATTTTACAGCTCATTTGATTTTAGCCTACTGAGCCATGCACCACAAAACTAAATTGTAGACCTTCGGAAGTCGCTCCTCTAACCTCACATTTATGCAATTCAAGTAGACAATACACAGTAAGGCCTTGGAGTTTAGGAAGAGCAAATGAATTACTATACTGGATCAGCCCACTCCAGTGACAAGTGTTTCACAAGCACATAACAGAAACCCTCGCTAGACAGTTACACAATAACACACAAACTCTATTTTTAGGATCCATAAAGGTTTACATCCTTTCAAGAGACTATAGAGATTTTTGTTTGCTTTTTTATGTGAACTTGGAAATGCTCAATATTGGCATCCAAACATCCACTGAGCCCTGCTATGATATATTTCCTTCTCCAAAGCATTTGTTATTGTTTTTAATCAAACAAAAGCTGTCTAGGAATCCAAGGCTCTAATCTGAATTGTTGCTGCTTGAACATCTGTTAAAAAATTCTGGCTGCAAAAGTAGAATGGATTCTGGTTTACATGGAAAACTATGTAAATAATAAATATCTAGCAAATCAAGAAAGCACTTTAGCAGATACAATCTAAGATGCAATCATTAAATTGCTTCTTAGTCCTGGACTACGGAGTCAGAGCAAGAGAAAAACCACAAAATAAACATTGGTTTTGATGGTTACTTTCAGTGTTACTGTGCTTCGTAGGCTGACTCCTGGTTGATTTGCAAATCCACACATGCCCCTGGGAGTGGGATCTCAGATCGTTTAGCATCGTGGCAGATTTCCAGTTCTTGGCAGGAGGGTTGTTTTTCTCCATGAATCAGCAACTGTCCATCACACCACAATCTGTGAAGCGAAAAACCCACCTCATCAGCATAAACTAGATGCATGTATGTGTGTATACATCACAGAGGACTTTTTGGTCTCTCTCTCTCTACAGCCCACATGTGAGGACTGTCATTTGCAGAAGCACATACATGCCTCTGAAAGCCAACCACACAAGGAAGTGATTTATCTCACCTTCTGCAGCCCTGTAATGCTTTGGTAACACACCATCTGCATGATAAGCCTTTAAATGTTATGGTAAAGAACACAAACAGCAACCCATCCTATTTACTGTTTTCTCCTACCAATGGGCAACTCCAGAGCCAAGCCCACTGTGGTCAGCTGCAGAACAGCTGCCTGTGCCTGCTGCTGGAGAGCAAAGAACATTTTCATTGTCAGATAATGCTTACCACTAAATGCATTCTAAACACCCATCAGCAGGGAAAACAAGAGCAAGTAAGTTACATTTGAAACATCTTCCTGAAACGCGCTCCAGAATTTTAACAGCTCTCCATAATACAGATGATGCTTCTAAAAAATGATAGCAAATGAGATGAATGCTGTCCCAGCAAAGTGAACTTACTCTCAGAAATACTCTGACAAGCAAATCATGCATTTTGGGGATGTATTACACAAAAGGATGTACTAATAATTCCTCATTTTATTCTTCCTGTGTCTGTCTCTTCCTGATACACGAGAGATTGCAGTATTCCTATTGTATGGCATCGCTGTGCTAATATTAAATAACAACAGATTTGCTGCCTGCTCAAAAATGCCATTTTTTGAAGGAGGCAGGGGAAAAAACTACTATCATCAGAAATCCACTCTTAAAATTCAGCAATCAGCCACTCCCACCCCCCATGATTCACAGTGTAAAGTCCTAGAAAAACTATAACCTGATCCACTGCATGAAGCAGTTCAGCAGAATGTCTGGGTCTTCACTGTTTCCTCTGTTTGAATTCTATGTTCAGGGCATTGCAAAATTTATCCAAATTTATCTTTTTTTCCAAAATATAATCATAAAGCCTATACTTCAGGGACATGGTTTCACAATTTGAGACTAAGCATAAATTAACTCAGTAAACTGGTTTTGTTTCTTGCAGCATTAATTCGCACATGAACTGAAGATCACCGAATACAGAACAGCCAAGTTATCAAACTGCAGCAATGCTGTCGAAAGGAAAGCTTCTTTCTTTTCTTAAATGCAAACACATATTTTATTATTAGCTGCATAAGGGTGATCTATGTTTACACAGCTCAGAGCTGGATTTAAAACCAATTTTAACAGCCAACTGTTTCAACTTGCATGTAAACAAACATACTGCATTTCTTCATTAGCTGGAATTTGCTGCAGTCTGTCAGCCATCTGTACTGTCTTGCATTCTGTTCTCTATTCAGAGCACCACTATCAAATGTTGGTGATATAGTATTGCTCTCTTTGGAGACATCATGACTACACTATAAATAGTTTAGAGACATAAACCACTATTTCTAACAGTTGTCTTAATATCTGCTTTCTCAGAATGCAATAGGTCGTTCTATTTCTCATCCAATTTTGGTTCTTGGTACCTTTTTTCGTGGATACAAGTCAAAAAGATTCTATTTTGGCTCTCTCAGAGGTAAAGAGCAAAAACTGCAGCCCGAGCAAGACTTTATTCAACTTCTGCACCCCCCAAATCCAGGATGCAGAGACCAAACCCCAGAACATAACCCTGCAAATATCTGCAGTGCAGTACAAGGGTGACTGCACAGTGCACAAGAGCCAGGCTGTCCTTAAACCAACTAGTTTAGGTGCTAGAGCCAGCCCTGGGGCACCTGCACAAAGAGGTGCCAGCTGACCCATGCACTCACTGATGTCACATCCAACCAAACCCAGCCTGGAATCCTGCACTGTGCTGGTGCAGCTCTGTGCTGGAGCTCAGGAGCTCCCAGAGCATTGCAGAGCCCTGGCTCTCTCCAGCCAGCTCAAACACCAGCACTCCCCTGGCTCTAGCAGTAGGGAGCGCAGCACAGCCCGGTCAGTGCCACTTGTCCCCAGCCTTTCCCTGGGGTCACAGTGCCTGCAGACGCTCCCTTGAGCAGCCTTACAGCCCCCTGAGCTCTGCATGCCAGAGGCTTTCCCGATGGCTGCACTGCATCCCAGACCCTGGGGCTGGCAGGAGGATCCCGGTGCTGGCACCATGAGTCCCCTCCAGCCTGCAGTCAGACCCTGGGCTATTGGGCTGCTCCAAATTGCTCCAGCTCTCTCTCAAGCCATTCCAAGGGGACTGCAGCACAGCTGAGGACACCACCCAGACAGTTTAGCTACTGATCTGAGCACTGTGCACTACTTTCAAACTTCAGAGGACAGGCGATAGTGTCTTCAGAAGAACATAGCTCAAAAATCCAAGCACTTAAATAAGGGGCTTTTGTAGGTTGCTGAGTCATCCTCTCTTTTAGGAAGTGAAGAGAGCTGGCAGTGAGACAGGAAACCTGAAACACACCTTAAACCCCAATTTTCCCTCTTCTAGGGACAGCAGAGCACTCGAATATTACTAGCATAACCAGTACCACTTGACAAGTGATGCAACCACAAACCACAAAGCTACTTGATATCCATGCTAGTTTTTCAAAGCGAAAGCTGCCTCTTCAAATATGGCATTTTAGCTCACCCAGGGGATGAGTTAAAAACTTTTCAGGAAGAACTTGATGCTCTGCCTTCAAGTTGACTCCCAGACTTACATCATACTTCTGATTTCAGTCCTGCAGTGCTATAAACCCACCTTCTTCCAACAGAACAAATTTGCTGCCCTCCAGGAACAGACTCATGGCACATTCGTGCAACACCAACAGAGCCGTCCCCAGTCGGAGGTGTCAGAACTCTGAAAGCTGATTTTGGTGGTAAAATTACCAAGAAGTGAACATGCCTTATTCTGAGAGATCCATTTCGGCTTCAATTCTCAGTTTCTGACTGAGGAAAGTGTGGTGAAACACTACCTAATTTTATTATCCTGTCACCCATATACAAAGGAGAGCAGGACTCACTGATCATCAAACCATGAGAGTTTGCTATCCAGTACTCCACGACTAAAACTTAACCTGCAACTCAGCAGAAAAGTTCTGCACATTTCTAACCCTCTGGATAAGTCTGGGGGTTTTTTTACAGCCTAATAAATCTGCCACCGGAAATTTCTTCCTTTTCCCAGCTTGTGCCTCTTTTTCTGGAACAGCAGCAACAAAAATGCCTACACCCTTGTGTCCAGATCATTTTCAGCGGAATTTTTTGTGTAGAATTAAACAAGCCAAGTTGCAGGCGTGAAAGCAAGCTGCCAGAGAGGCTCACAGCCACAGAATGCTCCTACAGAGCTGCAGTACCACTGTTACAACATGAACAAAATAAACTCTGACATGCAACCATTTAGGGAGACAGGATACAAAACAATTCCTTCTTCCCCTTCGATGCCTACACTTCTCAAGCAGTAGGTTCAAAGCAGGGCTGGGGGGATAAGAAAATACAGGTTTGTTTCCTTCAGGTCTGTTCCCTTCTGTGATTGAAAGAATGAAAAAAATGCAGTACCACTGTCAAAATTTTCCAGCTCTATTTTGGCACATCATCTCTCAAAACCAGCCTGATCTAAAAATTTCAAGCATGTTTAACTCAAGAGCCCTTGACAACATCTAATGCACAGGCTATTTATTATAAATTGAGGTGCTTATTTTTGGACTTCACCTTGAAACAGCAAAGAATGTCTGTTTTGTCAGTACCAGAAAAGTTCACAAATCCTGCTAAATGTATCAATATTATGCATTTCAATGGTATTATACATATACTGCAGAGGTATTCACAACTCTCTGCAAACTGCTATGCCTTGTCCTCTCTACGTGGACAATTACTGGATTTAGCACTTTTAAGTAACTAGTGTGATTTCTAATGTACTTTTAACATGTAAAAAAAAAAAAAAGTGTAACTTTATTTAGCATTTCTCCTTTGCCCATTCCACAACTCTTACACATACACACAATGATATCACTAACTGCAATAACCCTCTGGAGCTTTGCAACTACAGGGAATTTTGAAAAATTTGCAAACCTGCAAGAGACATCCTTTGTAGTGCTATGTTTTATGTATGAAAAGACAGCAATTTCACACTTTATCACTTGCCCCAAACGTTGCTGTTAAACAGAAATCCAAATTAATAGGTATCACAGGGGATTATAGGTTCAATGGCAAGCTGCATTCAGAACAGTCTTTTTACAGTCTTTGTCTTTTAACCACCTCAAACTTTTTCAAGGTCTTCAAACAATCTCAGTCCACCACGGCATCCTTTCAATGCCTTCAACTAAATTGGCAAGGCACCTTTCCAGCTACACGTATGGGACATATCACTTCAGTGCTGTTCAGTTTTCTGACTTCAGAGCATGCAACACCAGCAGCCATCATCTGTGCTACCAGCACTGAAGGAATCAACAACTTGGACTATCCACACGTGGAACTGGTGCTGACCCTGCTATGACATTCCAGGAAAGCCTCCAATAAAGCAGTTTCCCAATCAAAACCAGGGGGTTGGTGTCTTCACTAGCAGTGAGCCACCCACCTCAATACTTTGCCACTACAGAGTAGACCCTTCTTCTCCCCATCCATGTTTGAACCAAAACACATCTGCAAAGGGTACCCAAGCATCCCTACAAAAGTGTTTTACCTGCCATGAAAAACTACCAGGTGCTTCCATTCCTTATCCTCCTCTGCACAGGGCAGCTGCTAGGAAGTAAATATCAGCTATTCACCATGCATTAAGCCTTGAAAAGCCAAGGCAGCTTGCAGCAAAAGACTGGTGCTTTAGGTGATGTGCAAATATACAGCTCTTCAAACCCCAGTGATTTCATCACACCAAAACCAGACCCACAAGCAGCACTGTCTATAAGAACAGCAGCTTTGCTGCTCCTGCAAAGAATTGAAAAGGTTCCTTGTAGCTGTCTTGCAGATTTCAAAGAAAAATAAAACTTTGGGCTATGTGCTGTTTTTCCACAAAATTGGTTGTGAGGCCTTGAATTCCAACTCAAAGTAGAAAGTCCAGGCATATGTAGAAAATAAATAAATGAAAAACAAAAGGCTTATTTCTAGCACAGTTATTTGTGGATAAAGCTGACTTAACATGCCAAGAGTAATTGAGGTGAAAAAGTTAGCTTTGTGCTTAAAGGTTCACATACCGCTGTGAGAAAGAAGAAAAATAAAGGGAACTTCTTCAGACAAGCAAAGATCCTTAAAAAGAACTGCAGACAGCATACATGATTCTAGATGACTAATACTGCAACTCAGAAGAAACACTCAAATAAAAAAGGTTCTCATGAATCAGGACAGTCTTTTTCGAGAAACATTTTAATGATGACAAAGTCACATCTGTGTCACCTCTAAGCTCCTCTGTCTCATTTTCTGTTTACCCTTGCAGAGGAACACAACATTGCAGACATCAGGTTTTTTAATTTTCTGAAGAGCAGAGCCTGTTTTTAGTGAACTAATTTCAATAGCCTATCTGTCACACAGCCTGTGCATCTATTGCTACTCAAAACAAAACAGAGGACAGTGAGAAGGACACAGAATTAGTCTTTGTCTTATAAATTTAGAGCAAAAGTGTCAGCATAAAACAATTCGACTTAATTTTGTATGACAAAAGAGCAATTTATGCTAGAAGATGGCCCATAACTAGAGAAACTGCAGAACAAACCCTGAAAAATCAAAACTATCATTTTTAAGCCTCCAGATCAAGGGCTCTGGTTTTCAGTGCGTGGATAGTTAAACCGCAGAGTAGCTTCTCAACTCATTTTCTACTTTGCAAACTTTGGAGTACAAGGAAAATAAGAACAAAGAGGAGAGGACAGCTAATTTTAGTGTTTCTGGGCTAAAACAAAATAACAACAAAGAACTACTGAACCATGAAGCAGTTTTTCCAAGCTGCTATTTCAGTTACAGTCTTTCTTTTCCCAAGTCAGTGCTGGAAAGAAGATGCCAGCTTCTACCCTATCAGAGTAATACAAGCACCTTATTTTATCCAGAGGGGCACACTGAGAGCTCTGAACTGCTTGCATAATGCCTCTACACATTTTGCTGCACCCAAAATGTGTATTATAGCTGACAAGAAAAAAACAGCATGATTTCTTCAATTTCCTTCTCTCTCACTGCTTGCCCCTAGTAAGAAGCGTCGCTCCTGCAAACTGAACTTGAGTCTTGCCCATTACATTTTAACAACTACCCTGAAAACTCATCCCTCTGACAGCTTATTATTACAGCACTGGACTGAAGCTTCATAATTCTCAGTCTCAAGCATGTGTGGAAACAGTTTTGAGGACAAAACCAAGACCTCAGGATCACAGGATTATCCAGGGTCGAAGCGACCTCCGGAGGTTCAGTCCAACCTCCCACTCCCAAGCAAATCAGCCATGAGATCTTTTCCATTCTGTAAGGCTCACATGGTACAAGCTCCCCAGGCAGCCTGTTCCTCTGCTTGATTGTCCTCGTGGTGAAAAAGGTTCTCCTTACATTAAGTCCAAACCTCGTGTTTCTATTTGTGTCTTTTGTTTCTCAAAGATCATCTTCTCAATGAACCTCCCTTGTAGGTACTGGCAGGCTGCTACTCTGTACCCTTGAAACCTTCTCTTCTCCTTGCTGAACAAACCTAGTAAGACTTTCATCATGAGATTTTCATCCATCAGTTTCAGTTAAGAGTAAACAAGGTACTGAGACAGTTACCTCCTCAAAACAACCCCCCAAACTTTCAGGTTTAAAATAAATACGCGATCTTCAAAGAAACTGCAATCATCTCACAAGAGTAGACTTTTGAACCCTGATTTTTCTAAGGAAAGCTCCCTTTTCTGCAAGTATTTACTCAGAACAACCCATCTTATGTTTTCAGCATCATCAATACTACTCTAGGGCTGAATAAGTCTCTGCAGTTTAAGGATGAATGGATTGGTTTTAGTCACTGTTTCAAAATAAAGCAAACTGAGAACAGAGGGTGAACACCGAAATTTCTCTCCAGAGTAGCAAATTACCGCAATAAATTTGGGCAACCAAACAGAAAGCTAGAACAGAAAATGCTATGCTGCCTTCATGCACAGCAGCATTAAAATATACTGGTTTAGGTTCATAATATTGCTGTTAAAGTTCCCTCTTCTCTAAGGATCTATGTGCTATTACTCTGCAAACCTTCACAAGAATAAATTGTGCTTTCCAAGCATTAAAAACACATTAACATGACATAGGGCATGGAAAATCCAAACTTCAAATACTTACTGAATCCAATAGATCATAAACCAAATCAGTATTAGAAAAAAGAAGAGGGTTACATTAACTAAAATAAAGCTCTCTGAAATAATTAAGTGATTTTTCAGCCACTGTGATAACACATATTCCAATGGATTAGATATCAGTGAAAGAGTCATTTAGACACAATTTCACTTTTAGTCATTTACTGGAACTCATAACCCTCTGGCCCAATTCCAGAAGATTTCTCAAATCCAATATAAGAAAATTTCAAGTCAGCCTGAGCAGACTATACCATGCCACAGGAACTGAAAGCTGCCATGAGACACACACAGCAACACAGTGGCACATTTTAAAAGTGTCTTCATTTTTCAGTGCTCTTCAATTACATTAAAGAAAAAAAGAGACTTGACAACAAACATTAACTTCTTTCACCATTTCACTGACCGTGTTATTAGCCAATTCATTCACTTGTCCCCCAGAAGAGACCAAGTCAGTATGCTTATTCTTGCTCATAAATAAATGTTTAATTTCTTTAACACATTTGCATGGAGATAAAAATCTGTTGCACTTTATCATCTCCAGCTTTACCTTACTTCTCAAATAAAAAGGCCTAATTAAGTATTCTCAGTATAGCTGAATGTAAAACTGAATGTTTCTCAAATGACAGCTAGAATATTGTTATCCAAAAACATTTTAGAAACTCAGTTGAAGATACGACAGTACTGTGAAGCTAAATTAAAAACATGAGATTTTGTTAAATAGGCAACATGAGGCTGCAATCTTGCTATTTCACTTCGGTATTAGAACCTGAAATTTCATGTTTTCAGGATTTTTCGAAAACAAGCTTTCAATTCTTTTTTTTTTTTTTTAACCCATCGCAATTACAACAAGCCTTTCAAGGAAAAGTTGCCTTAACATACAAACTCAGCTTCTCACAGACAATCACTGTCATCACTACCTTAAATGAAGCTCAGGTATACACCTTTTACACCATTATTTTTTATGACAGCCACCAGAAACTGAGCAATCTTATGGCTTTGCAACATGGTGGGCAACTCCTCTGGATACTGCAGAGCTCCACTGACTTGAGAGCACCTCTCTGTACCAACACCAGGCTTGACCCAGGAACTCCTGCAGCATTTCGGGTCTCCTGTCAAGAGTACTACAGAGCTGAGTGTTGTCTGCAAAAGAGTATCAATGGCTTCTCTACCAGAGATTTACCATGAAGAGTTATACTGCATATAGGAATGCTTGCTGGCTTTTACCTCATGCCTTTTATTCTCCTCTGTCCATCAGACACTAAAGTGCTCTATTTAAACCATGTGGGCTTTACCCCTCTTCCTTTTGCAGCTGTTTTCCTAAGATAAGCTCTGAACTGTGTTGCTGTTCCGAGCCAGCTCACCTGCAAAGATTGTTTGAGAACCCTGCCCACTGGGACATGACTCAGAGCAGGAGACAAGAACACAATGCTTTCTGATCTTAGCATGGCAATGAGACAGAAGCAGCAGTACAAACAGTACTTTGCAACTTCTAGATGGGAAGATGCAGCTGGGCTCACGCACACTCCGCTGACAAAATAATTTTGTACTCGTGTAAATCCACTGGTGCATTCCTTCTGCTCCCTCAGGATCGGGAAGTTTGCCTTGTTATCACTGGCAATGTGCTGGTCTTCAAGGCTTCACACATCTCTATCCAGTAATGGCAGGTTTGAAGTGTCTTACAAAGACAGAAAGACAGGAGAGAAACGTTTGGAGGTTTTTCTCCATGTAGCAGTGCTTATGCTTTGAAAAGGAGGTGGAGAATCTAACTATTGACCAAGTCTTTTATTCATTTCAGCATCTCTGGTGGCAGAATCTGTCAGGGGAGGACGGGGGAAATGTGCTGCTACATAGCCAGAGCAAGAAAAAGACTACTTAAGGATCAGGCAGGTCAGCTCTAAAACTCAGCTGAAAAGTTTGACACTGATCCAGGGGAAATAAAAGTGTTACTGCATCTCACCTCGAGGCACTGCCCTTAGCTGAAAAAAAAAGATCAGTAAGAAGCCATACCTTCAGGCTTCTACAGTACAGAAGTGTCTTCTTTCCAAAAACAGGAGAATGTGTAGTATACACTGTGCTTGAGACAGTGACTGGCAGGCCTGAATGCCATCCCCCTGAGGGTCCAAACTCACTGTAGACCTTGAAGAGCTTTCAAATGCCAAGGACACCTCCTTATAGCCACACAGACATTGCAGAAAGTCTTTTCTGTAAGAAATAATGCACTGAAGTATCCAAAAGTTGATGGCAAAACACACATTTTCAAAAGAGGTAACAAAGCTGTCTCTGCAGACCATCCCTCCCAGGTGCAGGTCCAGCACTATGACAAATGTGAACAGTGTGACAGGCTTGTTTAGGTGTGCAGCTCTGGCTGCCCAGCAGGCACACCAGATGGCTCTCAGTAGGGCTACACAACAACAACTCTCTTGGGCAAGACAGCAAGGGAAAAAAACAGAGGAAAAAGCACAGCAGCAAAATACCTCACGAGGAACTCCAGCTAAGGCCTGTGTAATGATTATGGTCCTGCATGAGAGATCTTTGTCAAATAAATTATGAGTGAAAGCAAATTACCTTAAGCATTGGGAGGTGCAACTTGGACAAATGTAAAAACCATGGCTTTTCTAATACCAGTTCTCTAAAATGGAAGTAATCCTCTTCAATTATCTCTAGGTGTATGTAAATTACATGTAACAACACAAACACAACACTTCTTACATTCCCGCCTTACCATGAATTTAATCAAAAATTACTAAGTGAATAACATTAAAATGGCCTCATTGAGGAACTAAGCTAGAATTCATAGATTCATTTTTGCTAGCTAAACATAAAACTAATTTAGCATCACCATTCCAAGTGTTTTAATGGTTTTGACTCCTCTTCCCACTGAGTATCAGCCAACATACAGCACTGAATAAGAGAGTTAGATGGAATCCAAATACAAGTATTATTTGGTATATTAAACATTTCTCTTAATAAATGCAGAAGCATACAGTACTAGTGCATCACAAACATATTTATCTAATATGATTTTGGACTTTGGTCCAGCTTCCTCAAACTATCAAAATAGAGTGCTTAGCCCCCTAATTACAAAAGATGAGAATGTTTCTCTTGCCAACACAGGGCTCAAAAGAGAAAGCACATGCAGTTTCACTGAATGGAAGAGATGTTTCTGAGGCATGTTACCTGTTCCCAAAAAGATAATAAACAGCAGTATAATCTGAAATCTTTGTAGTAGTACAGGTTATCTAACAGAAGCTGTCAGTAAGTAAAGCAAAAGAGGGAGAGCACAGGCAAAAAAAGGACTGAAAGAGCAACCTGGAATGTGTCCTTAATTTCAGCATAGGTACATCAGTAGCTCCTCACATACTTAGCATTACTAAATTTGAAGTCCTCAGATAGAACGACTTTATTAGAATTCTCTCTGGCATAGCACGCTGAGCATGAACACAACATAAGTGAATAAATGCTCCTTTCTCACTGGCTTTCTGCCAATCTGACAGCAAAACAGAGGCCTCACACACAAAACCAGCCATCCTTGAAGGCCTTGAATACCAGCAGTGCACTCCTGACTCATTTGGCCACAAGACATTGAAGACATTTCCATGTACCATGCAGAAAAGCAGAACAGGACACTACTCTGTCCTCATTTCTTAAAGAGATGGGGATGGGGCACAGTATGTCTCAAACATTAAAGACATGAAAACCACATCAAATCTTATTTCATATTTCTGAACAGCCTGTCAGCCAAGTTAAAACATATGTATCTTAAGATTATTAAACATCATCACTGTAATTCATAAATACTATCTTAATCTTTCTAAGTAAAAAGACACAAGCATTTTGTTTTTCATGCTCCTCCAAGCAGTCTGCATTTCAGACTTGCTGCGGCAAGGAAAACCAGAGACAGCAAATTAATCCTGTAAGACTTAATGCAAACAGATTAACCAAGAGAGAGCCTAGCCTTCTATTGCTCTGTTCCAAGTACTTTCCCATTTTCACAAGTTGCAAATCTCAACATTATGTTTTGTTTAGGAGATTTATGTCTAACACGTAAACTGAAAAAAAAATTCCTGAGAAAGTTTTACAACTGATCACGTAAATGCATTTCTAGAAGTCTCTACATTTTTCTCAGCCTCAATTCTGTGTGACAGAGGTTCCAGATAAAAATTTGAGTAGAATCAGCAGTATCAAAGAGGAAGAAGTCACAGGAATATGCAGTAAAACTTTAGAATTGACTGTCATCACAGATTTCCATTATCTCATTTGTTTAAGGTTACTTGGTAGAGTAATCACGAAATAATATTTTGTATTCTTTTAAAACAGAATTAGGAATCAAAGCATAACAGGTGACATGAAACAGCAAAAAGAAGATTGTGAATTTTTGGTTTCTGAAGACTGACAACATCCCCTCCCACCACAACCTGTGACTTGCATTCCCAGTGAAAACAGAGTCACTGTGAAGTGAAAAAAATCAATCTGTGCATTCTAAAGAACCTGGCATGCACTTTCAAAGTAATCCTTTCAGACATGGAAAATTCAAATTTTCAAAAGACAAGCTGACACCTACTAGCTCAAGATAAGATCACTGGTAATAAAACTTAGGCTCTCAAATACCCGTATTTCCAGCACTGATAAGAATTTTTTTAATAAATGTTCTCCTTGCCCAACAATCCACTCAAGAAGATGAAACAAAGGGTAGGATCAAATAGAGGCTTCAGACTTGAATCAGCTCTTCATACACGTACTCAGGGCAGACTAGTTAAGGTGAAAAGACTGCCTTTTGCCAGCTGCTCTAAATGTAAGATGGTGAGGCAGAGATTGGCCTCACAAATCCACAGCAGAGTCCCTTCTATATACAGGTGTATCCTGAATTGAGCCAGGTGGTCTAAGAGCAACCAATGATACAGTAGGAACTTTGAACAAGCTGCAAGCAGCCAACGTGGGAAGTCACTGCAATGCTTTCTAGGCTTCAGTGCAGGAACATTTCTACCACTTCTACCTTTGAGCCAGCCCCACAGCACCTTCCCCAGCGATGACTGTAATGCTAAACTGCAAACTGGACCAGACTTCTGCAGAGATGACTTTGCAGAGCTTTAATATGTAGCAACCACAGACGAAGAATCAAGAGAGCACCTCTGGTCTCCAGCAAACAAATTCATTTCACTTGTGTTTCTCACCCACTGAGTTTTCAACGTGTTCTGAAAGCAACCACAGGGCACTGCTGATGTGCTGAACTCACCACCACAGCTACCACAGCTGAGCCCCAAGTATTATATTCCCCCCAAGGGAAGGCTAATGGCAGGACTTGCAGGCTCCCATCATGCCACAAACACTGCTTGATCTCAGCAGGCTTGTCTGCAGCCAGGTGAAAAACTTCTGCTTGCATGGTACCACGGCAGCCTCGATGATCTAAGCCACTGGAAAGACTTCAAAGCCAAATAGGAAGACTTCAGTGACACAAACTGGAGAAGAGCCATCTCCCTACACATTTTCATGGTAAGGAAGAAATACATTTAAACCAAGAATCTGAAATAACCACAATAAAAAAAAACCCTGTAGTGCTTTCTATCTCACTTCCTGTCCTTATTTTCTGGCAAAATTGTGGAAAAATCTTGTAACTGTGCTCCCAAAAGTCACAAAGTTGGATTTTTTTTTAAAAATAATCGTAAACCAATTATTGTCTAAATGTTATAGATACAGAGCTGTTTACCCTAAAAGTGGGTGCTCCTACTTCCTTTTAACTGCATTACCACAATGAGCAATACATCTTTTAAAAAATCAGGATGCCTTTATCTGTTCTTTGTAGTGGTTAAATCCTAAAAAAGGAGCAGTAGAAGATCAAGAAGTCAAAGGAAAAAAAAAAATCAATTCACTGTTTTCCATTTCTGGAATTTACATTTGTGTGTTGAAGTCATAAACTCTTTCCCAAAAGTACCGAAGAAAAAGGATTTTCCTTCATCCACACATGAAAAAGAAAAAACCACACCACAAAACCATGAGAAATCAAAACAGGGGCCAAACAGAGGAGATATGAGCAGGGAATAAGATCCAAGAAGCAAAAGTCATATCCCATGTTTGCATCAGAACACAAAACAACACAAGTACAACATCTCGGCATATACAAAAGCAATAAAGGAATTGCCTAGTTATAAACACCAGCAGTGCATCTTGTCATAACACTTAATCAAATGTTAGACACTATAATATCATTGTCTGATCTGTTAGACATTGTTAAATGGCTTGCATCCCTTCCCCTCAGTATTCTCTTGTGAGGTCCAGCAGACCCTAGCTTTTTATTATTCAATTTTTTTTTTCTTTTACAGAAATGAACCATGGTCTCAGATTTCCAAGGCTTTAAATGGGTTCACACTTTTGCAATCAACTGACAGTGGAGGCTGCAGGAAAACCTGGACGACTTCAAAAAAATAAAAATAGCTGGACAAAAGGGATTTCCACTGAAGCAATCACCAGTAAGAAATCTGGCTATTTAACACTTTTTAACACTTAAGAGAACAACATTATGCCAAACAATGTTCTGTAAAGACAAACACATCCTAAAAACTCCTTACTGCATCCTGATGCATTTGTTACCAAGGAAGGGATTGTTTACATTAGTTTTAAACCTGGGAGGGGAAAGAGGAACTGTGAAAATGGGGGCTAAAGTGGCAAATTGTAGAAGGAAGCATGTTCAAAATCATACTTCTAAGAAACCATCATTTTTTTTCTCTCTGAGAATGAGATTTTAAAACAAATTCTTGTTAAGGTTTTTATTTACCTTTTCTATGACAAAAAAACTGCAAGGCATAGTTTTTTTTCAGTCTTTGCTGGCATCTGATTACATGCAAAATCCACTGAATTTATGGAGACCTCAGCAATCAACTGCCAGGAGACCAAGAAAAAACCCTTAGGCAGGTTTTAAAACAGGAGACAGTTTAGCATTTTTGTCCTCACAGGACTAGATGAATCACATTTACTTTTTCTTCCCCTTCCCCCCCCCTCCTCCTTCCACAAAAAAAGTTCTGTTGGTTGAGAGCTGGGGCAAAGGCACAGACTGTATTAGACCATCTAAAAAACAGAGTCCAGAAGTAGCTTCTGCCTTGGACAACTTCAGTTTAAATTAGAGAAAGGCAGCCAAGAGGCAAAGGAGATGAGCCACCAGGTGGGAGGACAAACAGGTCCCTGTCACTGAGCATTCTGCCCAGTACAGCAGCCTTGGAAAGCTGCCGTGAGCCACGGCACAGCCACACCTTCAGCACCACAGCAGAAACCCGAGTCCCTCCTTGCTGAATCTTTCATTCAACAGGAGCTGCACAATGACTTACAGCCTGAGCACAAAGGCCAGAAAGACAGGGCAGGGCCCAGAGTTTGAGTGACTCGTTGGTAAG
>VZRS01007802.1:183479-223423 GCA_013398055.1 Ifrita kowaldi | reverse complement strand
AGTTTAAAGACACAGAAAAGGCACAAAATTAATTGTTTGGCATAAAGCCGTGATAGGGGATATACATGATGGAGTCACCCCAAGACAGTAAGGGAAAGCTGGAAACATCAGACAAATACAAACAAACGCCATCACCGGCGTGAAAGTACAAGCACAACCCGTGCTCAAACCAAATCCAAAGCCCCTAAATTAAAAGCAGGGAGAAGCAGTCTGTGTGCTGGCACTGCCTTGGTGAGTTTATGGCCCCACAGTGACAAATGGGTTTGAAAGGACCAATGTTACAACACAATAAACAGGTAGGGGTGGCACCACTGAGCTCTCTCCCATCTCATTCACCTGCAGTAACCTACCCAGTAATGCAGTATATTCTCTACCAACAGAATGCATACTACCTATTAAAGAGTAACTTTCCAGCACTAACATTCTTCTTAAGGAGACAGAAAAACAATGAACAACTAACAAAGTCACTTCCACTAATACAAAAAAGTAAACCATTAAAAAGACTGTTCCATCAAATTCCTGTGAGGGTAACTTAAATGATGTGTTTCTCCTTGACTACTTTTCCCTAAGATTCCTCTCTTATAGAACCTGCCAATAAAATTCATCAACACAACTGAAATAGGAAAGATAAGCAGCATTTACACCAGAAGTTTCTTGACTTAAAGTTCTGGGGTCAGCCAGGTAAAAAACAATTACTCTAACCTCAAATCATCATCATTTTGGCATTATTTTCCCATCCATAAAAGGAGGTATGGATGAGATTTCTTTGCAGAGAATGCTGCAAATTAATAGCTTTGTTCCAGTGCACTACAGTTTCTTATTGATTTTCTCTCGTTTTAGCCTGCACTGATTTGTTAATCCCTTCTCTGCAACAGTCCTAATGACAAATTGAGAATGAAAAACTGCATGCTTCAGGGCCTTTTCCACCAACATCTAGCTTCAAACCGTATTTTCACTTGCACTTGGAACACGTTCATCTACCCTAGGTTAGATCTGATTCACCTTAAACGAGGTTGGGTGCATTTCACACTGAAACCTTTTTGTTCAGGCTCCTCATGGATGAACAAGGTAACCAAAATCACCTCAGGGAGGCAGAACTGGAGCTCTGTCACCTTCCAAGGTTGCTGCTCACAGAGACTTTGCCTTAAAACCAAGTACATTTTTTCAGTAATTTTGCAGCACTGCCCACAGTTGATTAGCAGGCATTAACTACATCATGCATCTGAAGGGCATTACTGAGCATTTATGGCATTTGTTGGTGCAAAGAAATCCTTCAGAGGTGCAATGAGCTGGATCACAAGCTGTCTCTAAGCTCAGAGCTGCAGTCATGGTGTGGTTACTAGAAAAATCCATGCAGAACGATGGGACCCAGCCAGTATTTTTAATTTAAGGAATACACATGAGCATAAAGAGATCAGAGAGTTACTACAACAAGGCAACTTAGATTAGTAATTTTGCTACTAATAAGCCCATTAAATAGAACTGCCAATCTGGTGTCACTGTCAGGGCCTCACTACTGACAGCTGATGCCCGTCTGCACAAGCCATGGCTACTTGCTGCAAGTACTCTTAGTCTCTTTCCATTTCCTGTTACTTTCAGAGATCTCCAAGTGAGGTACTCATTTGCAATTCTAACTGCAACACACCACCAAATTGAAAATTAATTTATGAATTATGAAGATTAAGGCTTGCCCACAGTCACATTTGTAACACCTCAGTCATCACATGCTGGGTGGGTCTCCACCTCCTGACTTTATCCCATGTCAGTCCTCTCCTACACCACTCCATCTGTCAGGAAATCGACCTTTCCTGGTCTCCCATACAGATTGCAGAGCAGCCTGGCCCTGGCTGCCACCTCACTGCTGCAGTACAACCCCAGCAGACCAATTTTGGTCATTTTAAACCAATCCTTATCTGCAAAAGTGCTACTTGGAAAGCCTCTAGTTTGTACCCACACAGCATGTGCTCCCTGGCACGCAAAGGCAGCGCGGGAGTTCTCCTTTGCCATTCCCTTGGTGTGACTTTGGTTTCCCATCTCCCTCTCTGCAATGCCAGCTGCAGGGAAATTAGTAGGGGTGGCAGGAAGCACAGTGTTGGGCACCAGTATCACCTCCTCTTTGCTTTCCAAAAATTACAGACCCAGAGTTGGTGAGCTAGGCTCTGCTCATAACACACTGCTATTCTTAACTTGCAGAAATGACTTTGCTGTGAATGTTAAATGTCTCTCTACCCAGGCCATAAGATCCTCTTTACAAACCACGGTCATGTCTTAATGGGATAAGAAAAGCACAGAATAAGTGGGATGGCTACCTACCTAGGCAAAAAGTGGCATTTGGGTTCCAGCAGTTTGGTACTGCTCTCAATTTCCTGCTTAGGGGAATGGCAGAGAGAACTGACTAACCAAAGAAATAAATCCTGTTTCCTCATTGCCTGTGACATGACTGTAAACTCTCAATGTTCTCACAGTGCTGCCAAGATTAGTGTTACTCTCCTACACAGGGCATGCAGAGCACACAAACACACCTAACCCAACACAGACTTGCTGCATTTTGTATGCAGACTGCAGTTTCAATCTTCTGTTACATCCTGTTTGGGTTTTTTATCCCCTGATAATAATTTCAACAACTGGTCTCTTGTTTTCATCCTTAATTGCAATGTGTCGCTCGCACAGTGAGCTGTACTCAGAACCCACTTCTCTGTGGCCTTTATTTTCCTTTATTGTCACTTGAAATTAATTGATAAGCCAAGAACTCGATGCAAGAATATTAAAGGGACCATCTCTATATTAAAATTTTCATAACTGCATCTCTAAAACAGCATAACAAAATCAATCAAGGAAAATTCAACAATGCCATTTGTCAAAAGAAATGGATCGAGACCAACTCATAAAAGACACCAGTTCATAACAGGAAAAAAAACACCAAACCAAAAATCTCACAACACACCCCAAAGTATTACTTGCTTAGCAAGTGAGAAACTACAAATCACTTCAATTTTTTTGCATTTACCTCCTTCCCTAACGCACAAAGTGGGTTTTTTGAGCAGCTTATTGGATCAGTTACTATACACATATTCTCAAACTTTGAGCAGTAAAATCTGGTTTAGGAAAGTTCAGCTTGTTTCTCTCCCACAAAAATACAAACCTTTCATTCTGAGCATTCAAAATAAAAACATTTACAGCAGCCAGTCAAACAATTAAGTGTTCAAAAGCCACACATAGAGCATAGAGATGATATATAACGTTATCAGGTTATTTCTTTTGATACCCCTTAAAGTCTCGACTATAGGTTTACTTACAAAGAGGCCTCTAATGAATTTCTGTGATAAGTCAAAAACAGTTGTCATTTTTCTTAAAACCAAAAGGTTCCATTTTCAATATTATTGTGGCTATACGTTAAGGTAATAATGTGTATACACTAATCTATCAGTTATATAAGCAATTAATGGTTATCATACAGATATCTTAGATTGGTCTTGTAGGCAGCTGCTTAATAGTTTGCAACACAAATGAGGAAAAGGAAGGAAAACAAGAATATGCTAAAACCAAAGCGATCTTTCAAACACTTAAACAAAAATGACATCTTACTGCAACTGCACTGGAAAGAACAGCAATAACCTTTGACTGCAAAGAGCCATGGGAACGTGGGTATTCATGATGTCATTCCCTGAAAAAAAGGAACCATATGGAGGATCCAAAGCAATCTGTATTGCACAGGATGAACACGCTCCTTGGAACCATGGACCACAGCAGGATCAGGATAAACACAGTAGGCACGTGTTGTCATGAGTCTATCAGTTATTTTCATTTCCTGACACAACTGGTCCCTACATCCATCATCAAGATTCAAGTTGAGTGATGGTTATTTTTTAATTACCTAGCTGAAATTTCAGAGATCCCTCCTCAGAAAACTGTGATCTAGCACAGCTTGCTTTGAGTAGAAAAGGACATGATGAAAACATGGCTCCATGTGAAGCCATGCAAATCCAAAATAACTGCAGCCCTTCCATCCATCCAGCTTAGCAAGAAACATTCAGCACTGCACAGACACTTCTCACTTGTTTATTGCTGCAGCAAATGTTTGCTGCAATGTGAATGACATGCTGAACATACCACAAACAGTAGAACGATAGCTATTAAAGCCAAAAATATCAAACAGACTGGAAAAGCATTTTGACAAGGAGGAAACATTAAACCAGATCTTTGTAGCATTTGCTAAATACAGAGACTCATCATATTTCGGGCCATTTGTATTTAATTGTCCTTTCATCTGAAGAGCAGTGGATGAATGCTCAGCAGATGAGTCAGATATTCTGAAGAGGTCCCCTCAAGGACGCCCCACAACACAAGAGCACTGCCTGCAAAATGCCTCACACAACAACTTCTCAGTGCCTTGGCCTATTCCATGGTGGTTATGCACCGAAGCACTGAGAAGAAAACAGCAAACAATCCTGCAGTGGCAAAATGCAAGAACTTTAAACACATTCAACACCAGGAACCTCCATGCTTTTAAACCTGCCAGGAAGACACACTCGGATTAGTGGACAGTTATCTAAAACTCAGGCTTTTGTTCCTCCTTTGCTTCAGTTTAAGGGGAAAAGTGCTCCTATTTCTCAAGGTCAATGTTTTCAGTTGAAGTCAAACTCACAATGGAATAGGTCACTCACAACAGTTCAAAAATCAGGTTTTGAAGTGGCAGACAGACATTACAACAGTGTCAGTTCAAAGAAAGGAGAATCCCTGGTCTTTGGTGGAGAAAGTAGGCAAGCCATGGGCATGGAGACAAGGAGCAGTACAGGAGGTTAAATCTAGTGCACTGTCCTTGAGGTAAACTCATGTGTCTTTTATACTGTCCTCTAATCCTTAGATTAGTTTCTCCACTTTGGCTTTAACAATATTAACTGAAGTGCAGAGGCAATCAGCAGACCACAGCTTTGCCAGAAATTCTGTTGAATCATTAAAAGTGATTTATAAAAATAGACCATGAGTAAAAATCATCAGTCGTAATCCTCAACTGTTAAACTGTCTCTCTGCATTAAACACAAAAGTTGGAATTGTTAATTCAAGGTAAACATGGAAAAGAACTCATCTTCTCTATATTCCTTTCACTTCAGCTCTCAAATCAAATCCCATCTCCATAAGACAACAAATGGAAAAAGGGATAGCTCGTGTGTTAACAAAGAACAGCTCACTCTATATAGCCTACATACTGCAATTTAATGCATTTTCAAGTATAAATTCTAGCTTTGGCATTACTTTGTAATCCTGAAGTGAAACAATTTAGGTCCTTATGATCTGTTTTTTCTTTTCTCATCAACACAGCTCCTCCTAGGATGCAGATGATGCTCCTAAATCATCTTTGTGCTGTCATCTCTGCAAAGAATGATGTCTGCTCCAGAACACTGCCACTGCTAATCACTCAAATCAGGTCTCTCACAGGTCTATAAGGAGGAACAGCGCTGAGGGCAGCAGAATAAAGATGAGATTGTTTTTTCTCTTTCTTTTCAAGGAATGTATCTGAATACATCCCTTCACTTTCATGGATCACTTGTCCTGCCAAGGATAAGTTCCCCTGTGCAAAAGCTGCAGCTGCCTTGGCTTTGTATTGTTCGAGAAACAACAGAACAATGTACTTGAGGCACTGCACACAGCACAGATGAAAAACAGTGTGAAGCAGATTCAGAAATGGAGCTGTCTATACATAACTAATGACAAGAAGTAGGGACACCCATGTGAAAACAGGTAAGAAAGCTGTCTGAGACTCAGAGGAATTAAAAGTGACTAAACATTAGTGCAGCATCATGGTCTCTGGAGCCCCAGCCAGGGTCCCTCAGGATGGCATCCTTTCCCTCCAGCGCGTTGTCCACACTGCACAATTTGGTGTCATCGGAAAACTTGCTGAGGGTGCCCTCGATCCCACTGTCCATGTCACTGACAAAGAGTGCTGAGGAATACCACTCCTCACTGATCTCCAGGTGGACATCGAGCCATTGACCTCAACTCCACGATTGCAAAGATCCAGCCAGTTTTTTATCCACTGAGTCATCCACACATCAAATCCATGTCTCTGCAGTTTACAAGACAGGATGTCATGCGGGAAAGTGTCAAATGCTTTGCACAGGTCCAGGTAGATGATGTCAGTTGCTCTTCCCTCATCCGCCAATGCTGTAAGCCCATCATAGAAGGCCACCAGATTTGTCAGGCTGGTGACCGAATTTGCCATGGTGAAGCCATGTTGACTGTCACCAATCTCCTCCTTACTTTCCATGTGCCTTAGCATAGTTTCTGGGAGGATCTGCTCCATGATCTTGCCAGGTACAGAGGTGAGACTGACCAATCTCTAGTTCCCCAGGTCTTCCTTATTTCCCTTTTTTAACATCGGGGTTCTGTTTCCCTTTTTCCAGTGGGAACTGCACTAAACTGCCACAGCTACTCAAGTATGATGGATGGTGGCCTAGCCAATTGCTCTGCCAGTTCCCTCAGGACCACAGATATATCACATCTGGCCCCACGGACCTGTGCACCTTCAGGTTCCTTAAATGGTCTCAAACCTGGTCTTCTCCAAGAGTAAGCAGTGCTTCACTCTCCTTGTCCCTGCCTTTGCCCTCTGCGACTTGGGCCATGTGGCTGGAGAACTTTTGGGTTGGTTGGCTGTAACTCTTCAGCCTCTTTTAGAACAAGGCCGCTTGTCAGAGGTTTCACATGTTCTCCTTAATGCCTTGCTAAAGTTTAATGCCCTGGATAACTACACTCTGAGAGTGACACCTGGACAGATGATTAATCTGATTTTAAGCCAACAACGCTGCACCTTTAACAAAGTCCACCTTCCGCCACCTGTTCTCCCATCTCAGCTTTCCTGAACATGTCCCCTTCTTCACTCACCCTACAACTCAAACTGGAGACTTCTCAAGGAGCACAAGAGGTCAAGAGTAAGCATAGTGGGCAGAAGTTCTGGATCAGTCATCAACCACATGTCTCAAACATCACAACTTTTTGTTCCTACCCCCACAGTACTGGGAATTTCCACTCTCCTCAGCTGCAATACAAGCCAGGAGAACTGTTTATATGGCTGTACAAGCCTCTCCCCTGGATCAGAGGGATCACCAGTTGTGATTTGTGGGGTGCTGGTCTGGAGTTTCAGACAGAAGCAGTGCTGCACCTGGGCAAAGTCCCACCTCCTCTGTTCAGCTGCACTGCAGGCACAACTTACACCTGCACACATTGATACTGGAGAGAACTTGGAATCTTTTGCTAATGGTACAGCTGATTCCACCAAGGAAAAAACCAGTTCCTGAATGCAAAAGCCTTTTAAAAGAAATAATTGAATCTTATTAATTTCTGAGCTTACAGGAAGAGCAAGCAAGGGCTTGTGCTGCAGTATTTGGAAGGGTCCTATTAGGACGCTGTTCTGATTATTTTAATGCACAAAAAAAAAAGGGGGGGGTGGGGGGTGGAAATGGTAATTTTCTTCTTTACCTGAGATGCTCCATTTAGGCAAGGAACCGAAACAGGGATGTTACACAACAGCTCCAAGCACTGTTCAGAGGCCGTGCTCTGCTGCCCACTGGGAACCACCGTGTGCCTTCCAAGCTGCCCGTAGTCTGCTCTGCCCCAGGTGAACACCTTGCCAGCTTCTAAACATAAAACACATTTCAGGATTACTTATTCACCACGTTCCTGAAACATGTGAGTGCCAATTCAATACCAGAACTTTTTTAATGCATCTTATCTACAGCTTCAAAAGCTTGGTGAAAACTTATTTCTGGGAACAGAAGAAAAAAGAAACATTAAAAACTAGATCAAGATATTGTGTTATACTTCTACGTAGCTAGTCATTCTTCATTAACTTGTTTTCTAGCAGAGTAACATCTGGATGGTGGCCTGGGCTGTAAATAAAACCATGTCAGTAAAGCTGCATAACCTGGATATTCTGCATACAGTAAATACACTTTGGTTATACAAATGACATATTTTAGGTTAAGAGAAGCACACACAAAACCACTTATTCTGACACATAAAAGATTATAGAAAACATAATTATTTCCTATTCCCATTCTTTGCCATAGACAATTCATTGCATGACCTGCATTGAACAGGGTTTATGTTTTCCTCATAGAAGTTACTACTCTGTCTACTACTATTGCTAGCAGAGCAATAGCCCTCAAGAGACAGCTGGTTAGGCAGGAACACCAGCACAACTGTCATCAAGCATTGGAAATGCACTGGTTTGTTTTCACAGGGATCACACTTTGGCCAAGAAAAGGTAACTTTAAATGAAATCAGCACTATATGGCTCACCCTTCTCTCCAAGGGTTATTGTACCAAGTTCACTGCTGCAGGACTGACACTCAAAACACCATTCTCCAGGATAGATAACATCCATAAAGCAATGCTTCTTACCTTTGCTTTCCTTCAATTAAAAAAAAAAAACCATACAAAGTGACAGCTTTATTTTCTTAATGAAGTGACTAGCTCCCTGCAGGTAAGCCATGGAAAGCTGTCCCTTCTAGGCTTCCAATTACAAAAGTTATATACACACAGCGTAAGCTAAAGTCCTCAACTTGGTTTTAACTAGAAGCATCGACCCACATTCAGAAAGAAACACGCCCAGAAAGAAACCTGCAGAGACCAATGACCTTGAGTTATGTACATGCTTCAGCCAAGCTTCAAACTGCTCTCCAGAGCTGAACTCAAGTTCATAGGCCAAAAGATGTGGTTTTGGGGAAAATACCATCCAGTCCAGCAAGTCAGCTTGAACACACACCTCTCCCTGCCAGTCATGCACACCCCACTGAGGGGTCGGGTGCAGGGGGTATGGTCACACCACCCAAAAGTGACAACTGGCAGTTTTCCAAACAGATGCCAAAACACAAACCCTTGGAAATCTGAACACCTCCCTCTTCCTTAGGATGCTGTTAAACTGTCTTGAAAGGGACACAGGTGGGCACTGCTAGTTTGTGGAGTTTAAGGTGATAATGCATTTTGTAAATAAACTGGAAACCTCAGTTCATATACAGGAGAAGTACACGCATTTTCCTTGGAAATCTGCTGGCAGTGGTATCTTTCACTCCAATCACTGCAAGTTTTTCAGATGCATTCTCTCAGTTCACTGATAANGGAAATGGTAATTTTCTTCTTTACCTGAGATGCTCCATTTAGGCAAGGAACCGAAACAGGGATGTTACACAACAGCTCCAAGCACTGTTCAGAGGCCGTGCTCTGCTGCCCACTGGGAACCACCGTGTGCCTTCCAAGCTGCCCGTAGTCTGCTCTGCCCCAGGTGAACACCTTGCCAGCTTCTAAACATAAAACACATTTCAGGATTACTTATTCACCACGTTCCTGAAACATGTGAGTGCCAATTCAATACCAGAACTTTTTTAATGCATCTTATCTACAGCTTCAAAAGCTTGGTGAAAACTTATTTCTGGGAACAGAAGAAAAAAGAAACATTAAAAACTAGATCAAGATATTGTGTTATACTTCTACGTAGCTAGTCATTCTTCATTAACTTGTTTTCTAGCAGAGTAACATCTGGATGGTGGCCTGGGCTGTAAATAAAACCATGTCAGTAAAGCTGCATAACCTGGATATTCTGCATACAGTAAATACACTTTGGTTATACAAATGACATATTTTAGGTTAAGAGAAGCACACACAAAACCACTTATTCTGACACATAAAAGATTATAGAAAACATAATTATTTCCTATTCCCATTCTTTGCCATAGACAATTCATTGCATGACCTGCATTGAACAGGGTTTATGTTTTCCTGATAGAAGTTACTACTCTGTCTACTACTATTGCTAGCAGAGCAATAGCCCTCAAGAGACAGCTGGTTAGGCAGGAACACCAGCACAACTGTCATCAAGCATTGGAAATGCACTGGTTTGTTTTCACAGGGATCACACTTTGGCCAAGAAAAGGTAACTTTAAATGAAATCAGCACTATATGGCTCACCCTTCTCTCCAAGGGTTATTGTACCAAGTTCACTGCTGCAGGACTGACACTCAAAACACCATTCTCCAGTATAGATAACATCCATAAAGCAATGCTTCTTACCTTTGCTTTCCTTCAATTAAAAAAAAAAAACCATACAAAGTGACAGCTTTATTTTCTTAATGAAGTGACTAGCTCCCTGCAGGTAAGCCATGGAAAGCTGTCCCTTCTAGGCTTCCAATTACAAAAGTTATATACACACAGCGTAAGCTAAAGTCCTCAACTTGGTTTTAACTAGAAGCATCAACCCACATTCCAGCCCAGAAAGAAACCTGCAAAAACCAATGACCTTGAGTTATGTACATGCTTCAGCCAAGCTTCAAACTGCTCTCCAGAGCTGAACTCAAGTTCATAGGCCAAAAGATGTGGTTTTGGGGAAAATACCATCCAGTCCAGCAAGTCAGCTTGAACACACACCTCTCCCTGCCAGTCATGCACACCCCACTGAGGGGTCGGGTGCNAACCAATGACCTTGAGTTATGTACATGCTTCAGCCAAGCTTCAAACTGCTCTCCAGAGCTGAACTCAAGTTCATAGGCCAAAAGATGTGGTTTTGGGGAAAATACCATCCAGTCCAGCAAGTCAGCTTGAACACACACCTCTCCCTGCCAGTCATGCACACCCCACTGAGGGGTCGGGTGCAGGGGGTATGGTCACACCACCCAAAAGTGACAACTGGCAGTTTTCCAAACAGATGCCAAAACACAAACCCTTGGAAATCTGAACACCTCCCTCTTCCTTAGGATGCTGTTAAACTGTCTTGAAAGGGACACAGGTGGGCACTGCTAGTTTGTGGAGTTTAAGGTGATAATGCATTTTGTAAATAAACTGGAAACCTCAGTTCATATACAGGAGAAGTACACGCATTTTCCTTGGAAATCTGCTGGCAGTGGTATCTTTCACTCCAATCACTGCAAGTTTTTCAGATGCATTCTCTCAGTTCACTGATAATGCTTCCCCTAAAATAATTAAGTGAAAAAATTAGTTGTCCTTCTCTCTCAAGGACACAAAGCTTTCCCTCCCTTGCAGCTTCCTAGCAGTTCAGGGAAAAGCTGAAAACAGTCACATACTACATTCAATACAAGTGAGGTCTTTTAACATAGTAGCTACATTTTGTTAGGTTAAAGGATAAAAATAAATTTCATTAAGAGAAGTATGAGTGTATCTTAGATTAGGAAGACAGTTTGAGGTTTAAAAAACATGCTTGTTCTGAAGCATATTTACTTTGCAATTTATATAGATCCCTGTTAAAAACATCTGCAGCTGCAAAAATGTACATAGCAAATTTAAATATAGACTAAGCTTCAGGCTTTTACATCAGACCAGGTTACTGCACTTCTACAGAACCCTATTAGTGGACTGGGATAGGTAGGCTGCTCTATTTTATATTAACTACAGGAACTGAAACTGAGTTTTATGAAATCTACAGCCAGAAGGAATTTTTGAAACATCTAGTTAGATCATTAATATACCACAGGCTCTCAAGCCCTACCCAGACATTGCTGTATTGATCCCAAGGACTACAGCTAAATTAAAGCATTTCAGCTCTCAGAAGCCAGAAGTATCAAGTGCCACAGGCAAAAACATCAGTAAGCTGCAAGGCCTCTGAAAAGGCAAGCTTTGAATTGATAATACAGACCCAGATCCTCACACGCAGTCTACAGCACCATCCTTACCCAGAGGCAGCAAAGGTTTCTCTCAATTCTACCTTTTGGGGGAAAAAACTCCTTCCTCAAACAAATGTGATGCTCTGTCTGGACCCAGACATGAACAAGAAACACCAGCCACTCACATAACAAAAATGAACCCTTTGCACCCTCACTGCTCCAGTGGAACTGAGAACTGCAAGCACATATGAAGGATTAAAACAGCAACAATGCTTAGCTACAACAAAACACCTTCCATCCACAGATTCTATTTTCTTTCACTAGACAAGCCAGCAAAGAAACACTTACCATGCAAAACCAAACAGAACTCTTAGGAGAATGTAAACTGTTTCTGTAAAATGTGAACATAAAATGCTTCCGATTACAAACACAGACCACTGCAATTAACTTTTTGGTTTTTGCCACAATAAGGGAGACTAGTTTCAGGTGGTTATTCGTACTCAAGCATGGAGAACATTCATTAAAAAATATTAAAGCCATATAAATTAATTTTTGCTTTTAGGAAGAATTTCTTGAATGCCCAAAGATTAGTTAAGCAACCAGTTCCTTCTCACTGCTCATCAATGCAGTTCTCAGTTCTTATTGAGAGACATTCCTTCCCCAGACTTGTTCCTGTTTGCTGAGCATTCCCCATTCCATGCTCAGACTCCTGCTAATAGTCAATCATTTCTATTTTTCAGCCAAAAAACATCTGCCTAGGGATCCTTTAAAAAAAAACCTAAAGAACCCCGAAGTACATAAATCTGTCTTTTCTGTGAGAGAAACTAACAGAAGCTGATTTAAATGTGCCTTTTCTATGAAATACTGATTATACTTTCAGCAAACAAACAAAAAAACCCCAGTCTCAAGTGGAAATTTCAGGCTGAGGCAAACACCAATGCATGGAAAATTCCGCCAAAGGTTAAAGTCTCGTCAAAATCCTCAGGAAAAGAAAGCACTGAGCTATGACAGAAAGCATTGAGCAATTGTAATGAGAGGTATTGCTACTGTGCTGCTTATAAAATAGATGATATTTTAAAATGTTCTAAGAATATTTGAGAAAAAGACATTAGTCATACAGAGTAAGGAGGTTGCAGGATGAATTACTTAAGAATGAAGGGTGATATAACAAGGAGCGTTGGTCTAATATTAGACTAGGACAGATTTTAATTAGAAGTCAAGAAAACATACACAGTGATGAGTCAACTGGACAGAGTACATCAGCCATGGAAGTGGCTGAGACATCAGAAAATGTGATATTTCATACCAGACTCTATGCAGGAAGAGGGCATACAAAAGGCAGGAGTTATTTCTACAACTTGCATGAAAGAAAGAAGCGTACAGCATTGAACAGCTCTTCCAGTCCTTCTAAGATACTAACAATGCTTCCTAACACCTGGATCTTGCCATGTTCTGAGCATGGAGGCTCCAATTCCAAAAGCCACTTCGACTCCTCTACTGTGAACATCCACATTGTCCCAGATGACTGTATACCAACTGTTCATTTTTTCACCAGGCAAATGCGACATCAAAATAAAGTCCAGAGGGTTCAACACCATTTGAAATTAAGGAGTAAGAAATATAAATCCATGCACCCTGCGTTACTCCAGTTTACAACCTGAATGAACCACACAGCACAGGAGTTCAGAAAGCTGAAAAAAAAATAAAAAGACAAAGGGGAGACGATTTTTAAGAAAAACTTTCTAACAGCTCCTTAAGTAAACAACACAAACAACAGAATGCTACATTGTTTGAGATTCTCCATGATCATGCAGATCTGGTCTGCTCGTGCTCTTTGAACTGTAGACACAGCAGTCTGCATCAGTGTACACACAGCAGCAAATCACCCAAAACACATGCTCACGTCCCTCACAGAATACAGATGAAGGTACATACATATTCAATACAAACCACTATCTGAAAGGTTCCTCTGCATTTTCTTCACATCATCCTTCTGTCCTCATGTATAACAAAGCACAGACAGTTGAGAATGTCCTCAAAATTACAAGTTCACAGCCTTCAGAGTACTGCAAATCCAGCAACATTGCATAAAGCACTTCTAGTTGCTTCCTGCCTGACAGTGTAGTTTTTCCTGTGCTGTTTTATGCTGCTACTGAGGCTGTAGAGCATGTCATTCTTCCCTTTTAGCACTTTTTTAATCAATCTGCTCAGCCACATAAGTGGAAAGAATTAGCAATAAAAAAAATAAGTACGTTAGTTTTAAAAACAGGTTGGTTGTTTCTCAGCAAAACACAACAGACAAATAGGCACATTAAAATTTACTTATTTTCACTAGACTCAAATTTATCTTTATATCAATTTTCCTGTTTTAAGATAATACCACGCACTGGTGTTATCTCCTTAAAGTCTCTACTTAGTACCCAGGCAAGCTTTGAACTACCCTTCATAAATACTAGATGAAAAGAGTTCATCTAGGCTATCTCAGTTCATGGCTGCATTAATGATTACTTTTCAAATGAACTCTGGATATTTGCACTGAATGCTTAATCTCAGACTTGAAATATGAAGTTCTATATAAAATTCCTAATGCCTCCTTTCACATGAAAATTCGCAGGAGCAGGCATTAAAAATTGACATTTAGAGGCTGCCTCTTGCCTCCTCCCTGCCCTACACAGAGCAACACTTCTCCCACATCTACAGATCTCTGATGCCCTTCAGAAAATCACTGATGTCCTTCAACCATTCTGAGAAACTTCCTCATCTACCGAGAAACAGCCCTTGTGCAGGGCAACCTAACAGAAAAACATTCATCCATCCATCCTTAATTCCTTCTTGGCTGAAGACTTTCATTCAGCAGCTGGAATGCAGGCATCACCTCACCTGCAGCCTAACACCAGTACCTGTGCGTGGTCTCCGTGCAAAGCAGGATTATCTGTCCTGAGAAAGGTTTAAATGATTCTCTTACACAAGAGTTCAGTGTACCAGAGCTGTCCACATCTCTTCACACATCTTCTCTCCATGACCTCCTTACAAACTTCTGCAGCTTCATATAATAGGGCGCACTCCTGAACTTTTTTCCATATTCATTCATAACAGCTATTAAGAATGTATCACTAAAACACAAATCTGTGCACAGTATTGAGGTCATGCCTCATCAGGGAAGTTCAAACAAAGCAGCAAAAGCATTTCAGGGATGACAGCAACAGAAAACTAGAGGTATTGCCATTGCCACTTCCAGCCTTCTGCAGTCACAGGCTGCAATATACAGGTTCAGAATAGCCCACAGAGCATTCACACAACAAGCTGCAGTTCACAGGGGTTTCCAAGCACTCTGTGAAGAGATCTAAATCTGCAACAAAAGGCCACAAGTGCCACAGGAAGAGAACCATAAGGGCATCACCAGTCCTCCTGTAACAGCTATGGATTTGCCAATGAGAACTCCTGTACTCATCAAGTGGGCCAAAGATTCCTGCCATTCCAAGCTACATCAGATGTCCCCACACCTGGTGATCAAGTTTAACCACAGGCATGTGGGCAACACAAATCGACAAGGGATTTCACACCACTACAAGCAGAGGCTCATCTGTGATCCAGCAAACAACTGGCTTCTCACTGTGACCCATTCCTACTGCTAAGGAAAAAAAAGAGAAAAAGGAGAAAATCATCCAGTCTTCTTTCAGAGCCTCCTGGAGACATCAAAATATTGAACACCCAAGGACTTGTGTGAACACATCATATAATGGAAAATACTCAGCTAAGCAGGCGAAGCTTTGAGGATGTGTGTGACTCACCAAGAGAAGACACCAGGACCATGACAGTCTTTAAAACAGACTAAAATGTTCAAAGCACAGAGTTCCTTAGGCAATAGTTTACACCAAGAAACTTTGGACCCAAAGAGTTTTCTCCCCACTAGGCCACCTGCATTCACTGTGCTTGAACTAATTGTGACTGGGAAGGTAAACCAAGTCAAGGAATTGATCTGGCTGAAAAATAGCCTTGGGAAGTGGGAGCTTGGCTACAGCAAATATTGCTAAAGGCAGTGCTGTATTAAATCAATTTAATATTCCATATGATAGCCTAGACATAAGTTGCAATTTCCATGACGCGCCAAGTTGTTATGCACTTTACCAACAGATCCATCTTTACCAGCACCTTGGACATCTTTAAACATGTAAACAGCTTTGACTTTCATTCATTAAAAACCAGGCATACTCCTCCTTTTTTGCTTCCATAGTTACACCAAGCCATCTCTCAAGATGGGCAATGCTCAGTTAATGGGATTATTCACGTACTTAGGCGTGCTTTTCATGCTTCACTTCTTTGAAAGACTGAACAATCACTCTGAATATGGCAAATTCCAGGACTTTCCAGCCACCTTGGAAGCCCTGCTTTGGGTTTTAGATGGGATAAAGACCATTTTCCTTTTAGAGGAGAGACTGGAAACATGAAGTACCACAAAAAGCTCTGGATAAACCACAGGAAAAACTAAAATGTAACAATTTAAATGCATGTGAAGTTGTGTTCATACGGCTGATATCAAATAGATATATGATCTTGGCTGAAAAAGGAAAATGGGGGGGACTCATGAAATCCGTGCAATCATGAAACAAAGCTGGGGAAGGAGGCTGGGGCAAGGGTAGATTTTAAAGCATGCAACAGACTTTGCATTCATCCTGCAAGG
The DNA here is from genome assembly GCA_013398055.1 of Ifrita kowaldi. Lineage (NCBI taxonomy): Eukaryota > Metazoa > Chordata > Aves > Passeriformes > Cinclosomatidae > Ifrita > Ifrita kowaldi. The sequence goes on along the minus strand of VZRS01007802.1, from coordinate 207,136 downwards.
TGAGAAAATTCCCTCCTTGTTTCCCTCCACACATGATTAGAGTCATGACTGCCTCACCAGCTGTGCCTCTGGCTTATTTTAAATTCAAACTACGATACATATCTCACTTTTAGACTTTTAATAGCAATGGCTTAAAATGCAGATTGCTGGCTAAATTTAGTTGCATGATTAAAAACAAATCTAACTCATCTCTACCCAGCAAACAGAAATGCTGCATTCAAGGTTCAATAAAGGACTTAACCCTTCAACTAAAAACAAAGTCCTAACAAAAAGAAGAAAAAAAAATCAAAGCACAATTTGGTGATGTCTCCAAAAAAGCAAGATGCATAAAACATTAACCAGCTATGGAAAACTATCTGCAAATGCACCATAGTATACCACAGGGTTTTTGTTCAGTACTTCTGCAAATAAATTCTGCACTATGCTACTACAGCAGTATGAGTCATACACTTTTACTGACATTCTATATTTATATCTCCATGCCCTTCTGCACTGTTATATGCTTCCTTCCATACAGGCCTCTCTAACCGGGAATTTCCTTCCTTCTGCAGCTGAGCATCTCTTCCTCTAACATTCTCCGGAAAACTGAATAGACATTCAGTTCTTTCTGGACACCATTCCGGAAAACAACACCCTTGAACTATAATAATATGCTGCATGTGCTTTTACTTGTTTCCAATTATTTTCTTGTGTCTGATTTCCTAATCTTTTGTCTGTAAAAGGACTGCTTAGGTGTTCATCCCCTTTGAGGCAAGGTCCAGGTCCTGTTTCATTAGACTGAACACAGTACAGTGCTACCGAAAATCTTATTCGGAGATTACAAATTACAACATAGGTATGTTTTCTAGATCATTTCATGAAAAGCATTCCCTCTAGCTCCAATGCTGCAAACATTTGTGAATCTGCCTAATTTGCAGAAGGCAAGCAATCCTGCTACTCTCAATATCCCATCGCCATCTGAGCCTCAGAAGGAACCGGTATGTGTCTACAAGAGATAAACAAAGGGAAGGTAATTAAGTTCCCAGTGCTAATATTTACCTTGTCAAAAGACTCTAGGGCATGCTGTGGAAAGGCAGACACAGAAATAGTAACAGAATTGCTTTGGAATGGCAGCCTGAAGGAGAACTGGGCTTTTTCACTGTTGTCCACAAGATGTATTCCCAATAATCAGAGACCAGTTGCACAAGAGATTTCACTAGATAAAAAGCCTCAGATATGCATGATTCTGAAGAGTCACAATGTCTACTAAGAAATAGAAAGCATTACAGAAATAAAGTGTTAGAATAGCAATCCTGGGATTTGCTAAGTGGCTTGAACTTCCTCAGTCACTCCAGAAGCAGCTGAGTTCTACATCCAATGGAGTTCAATCCTAACTATGCGCTGTTCTTAAGAAACAAAGTACAAAGAACAGAACAGTACCACAAACCCAACAATGGCACCTCCAGAGCCTCCCAGGAGATCACCCGCCTTGTTTGGAGTCAGAATCATTAGAACAGCAACTACAATCGACTGAGTGGGCTGTGCACCTCAAATAACGAGCAGCGTTCCTGCTGACAGGGGGAACAAAACAGTCTAAAAGAGGATGGGAAGGAAAATTCGTACCCTTTGAAGTCAAGAGATGAATAATGAGCAATAAGGTGATGTATTCTCTCTGGAATATCATCCCAATTTCTCCCTCCACCCACAAGAAAGTTTGAGTTGGGTAAGGGGGTGGAGGAAGAAATAAAAAAGCACAACACAAGATTCCACCTGTGTATGGCAAGGTGCTTAACATCAAGGAGAGTACAGGGAGAGAGAGTGAACAAAGGTGTAAATGGCTGCCCAAAGGTGAAAGCATCCAAATGCCACTTATGCCCAGAAAAAACTGCATCATATACAAGGGGACACTATCCAGCCAGCACAGTTCCCTTCGACTCCTGACTTCCTGTTCCAGCTCAGACCTCTAACTCATTAGAACTCACATACTAAGAGACTGTGTCTACATCTCTTAACATTGTGAGGTGTTTTCAGCATTTCAGAGACACAGGCACAGAGCACAGAGCAAATCTAAAAATTTAGAAACATTTTAGAAATGTTACTAATGAATGCAATGCAAGTCTGTCCTGTAAGGGAATCTGAAATTCCCAGCCAAGAGGGAATGATGCTGGTGAGATTTACTTCTGATGCTCACCCAGTGAAGCAACAGCTGTCCACAACCACCTCTACATAGCTACAACATCTGTATCTGCTTGCAGTGCCAGCACATCTATGTTTAAGAATTACCTAAGTGTGTGTATGAACAGGGTTGTAATACAAGTATTGATGTGCTATGCTGCCTGTTACTAAGAGGGGTTTAGGTTTTACAGTGAGAGAGGGGAGAAATAAGAGAACTTTTCTCATTAGGAGTAAGGAGGGGACAGCAATGAAGAACAAAAAGCTCCTGTTTTTCCAATACCTTCTTTTCTCTGATGTTACAATGGATATTGATCAAAAAGAAGCAGTATCCTCCTAGTCATGCTTCACAGATTTCGGTGAGACAGGGCAGCTTCTAAAGAAACTGTGAGTTTTCTCCTGTGCTAAAACAGGTGGCCAAGTTTTCACAAAATTTGTTTGAACACTGGTCTGCTGAACTAGAGGAATTTTAAATAACTACCCAGATTTTTAAATCAGACACAGCAGAAGTTTGTTGCATTTCAACTATCAGCTTCTACCTGTGTGCACGGCCACAGTGTTTGGTGCTTTTTGGCGTTGTGTGTTCTGTTTGTCTCTAGCAAAATAAACAAGCAAGAGGAGACAAAAAAGGATTTAACCCCCTCCTTTGTACTGCGTGACTTGTCAGGATGATTCTTCAACCCTCATGAACATCTAGTAATCCACACTGCCACCCTTTTATTGTCCCCACAGCCTGACCTTCACTTCTGGATGTTTTATTGTCCATTTTCTCTTCAATGAACAGCTTCAGCTCCAGGCAGCTGTGTCATTAGCAGGCACAAGCCTGAAATGTGTGTACAGGCAAATTCCTACAAAATATCCACCAGCTAAAAGGTCCAAAATTCAAGATGAGAAATGCCAAACTGATTTTCAGTTTGCTTTCTCTTTTGGGGTGGAAAGGACAAGTAGGAAAACATACTCCTAGAGGAGTTTCTGTATCTATATTTTGGGCAGCTTTGTAAAGGTAAATTTATGGAAATTCTAGAAAAATAAGATTTCCTAGATTCACAATAACAAGATCTTAGCAAAACTGACATAAAGCACTGTACCTGAATAAATCTTTGACTACACAGTGTTTTTTAGATTTTTTCTTTCAGTTAAATGATACCAAGCAAAACAGAGAATGAGTCACCTAAGGAAATCCCACCCCTCCTAGGGTTTCTCTCCTGCATGAATCAGATTCTAATACCTTCTATTCATCCAGGTCTTTGCCCCCAAAAAATAAACCATTGTGATTATTTTATTCTTATTACATACTGTGGGCCCCATAATACTGGATAGAGAAGCAAGCAGACCTTAACCACACAAGTTCTTAAGTCCAGCAGAACATCCCAAAAACCTAAAGTGTATCCTAAGCAATACAGAAAATGTAACTCCCCTTCATCTGCACAGCTCAGTCTCACTTGTTTGGGATCCATACTGAATATACATAGCTACACTGAGGGACAGTGAAGTCCAAATAGGAACTACAAAAACAGGGAGTTCACCCTGAGTTTCAACTACCACACCACAAAGTGGGCTTGAAACAGCTCCTTCCCTTCCTACATAAAAGAGGGCTTAAACAACAACAAAAGCGTGCAAAACAGCTTGCAAACACCCCTGCAAAATTTTGGGTTTCCTTTGGGGTAGGAATAATCTGTTTGTTCCTCAGTGCCATGGAGACTGAGCCTCAGTTACCACCAGGAGCTGGAGGCCAGCTCTAGATCATGCCTCTCTGAGCAGATAAACCCAGTGCTTACTGACAGCTGCTCCCATTCCCTGGACTTCCTCAAACTTCTTGGCTTGGCCCTGTAGCTTCTGGTTGTCCGTTTCTCAAGGTAGCAGGTTAATCTTGGGTGTTGTGCTCTCGTGGTCTGCACTTCCATGCATATCATCTTGAAAGAAAATTAATATCCAAAATGCACTGACAAAGTAAAAACTGATCTGGAGATCAACACCAACATAATTCAAAGTTAAACAAAACTAATAGACACTCCTACTACATAGGAGGAATTAATCATAAAGTTTGGATTTCAACAATATTTATAAGCAGGCAATGTTTTTTCATGAGCTGGATTAAAAAATCATTCATCTTTATATAAGGAAATCAAGTCACCTAGCAGCACAGCAAAAAAACGCTGATTTTGCTGAAGAAATACAACAAATATTAAAGGATATCAGTTGCTAACCACTTGTGTATTTTACTAGACTCAAATGTTAGAATATAAGTGTCATGGTCAGTCACGGTATTTTCAGAGCACTCAAAAATCCAGCCAAGCCAGCTGAATGATTACAAATACACAAAAATTATAACCCCACAAACGAGAAAACACCCTACTGCACACACTTTGTAAGGCAGAGAAACAACTTCATGTTGCAATAGCACACAGCCATTGCTAGCACTCAAACAATGTATAAACCCTGTGTAACAAGTGCCTCTGGACAACTGGAATTTTTCAGCACAAGCTTGTGTTAGGTTGTTCTGTGGTTCCTCACAAGTGGAATACTTTAAAGAATAAAAGCCACACTCTCTTGGCAGATCTCATCATACTACCCAGGTATCAAAGCCATTCTACAAGACTACAGACTTGTTATTGAAAATTTACAGCTGTTGATATAGCTCGTGACCCACCGCACCTTACATCAAATTATTTATTTCAAAATTACTTCAAGATAATCAGGAAAGGAACAATCTAGATAGGCTTTATAGATTTTTTTTCCTGTTTGTTTCTAGTTTTTTAAGAAAAGCAAAGTTCCTGAAAAGTACTGTTTTTCACAAGTACTCAACCGCTACTAAGCTTTTAAAAAGCACATTACCTATGTTTAAATAGTAAGACTCATTAGTGAGCATTAAACCTGAATAATTAATTACTAAACAGGAAATGTCACTTCAAGATTATCAAAACAAGTACTTAATGGCCTTAAAATGCCACTAAGGTTAAATAAGATCAATGCACTTACATGCATAGATTGTGCACACATAGACAGCTGCCTTCAGAAGCTGAGCTAACAAATGCTCAGCTTAGCAAATGCATAGCTTTAAATGAAGTTATTTAAAAATGCAGGAGCCACTTCTCTTCTCAAAGACCAATAAAACTAAGAGGGTGCAGTGGTTTGGTACATACACCTTGTTCTTGGCAATTAGTTACCATGCAGATTAATTCAGCTATCAGGTAGGGATTGCTTCCAGCTTCTTGTTCTACACAAAGTGAGTGCAAAGCGCTTCTATCTTACTAAGGGTTCCAACTGTTTGTCTGAGACCATGTTATATCCACTTTGCATACTGCAGAAATTCTGAAGACCAAATTCTCACTGTTTGTTGTGTGCTCCACATCAATTCTCAACACTAAGAGCTTTGAGTGGCCAAAACTTCAATCAATCACATCATCCTTTTACTACATACAAACTATGTCATATGATAACACCCAAAATGAAATTGTAATTTTTTTGCCCCCCATTCAGATCTCCCAGCTGGAAAAAGGTGTAGGGAAGAACCCCCTAACTCAGTCTTCCAGTCCATGCTCTTTTTGCTGGGTAACAGGCCTGATAAAGAAGCATCATTGTGGAGAGCTGCTGGGACCCACAGCATATGGGAGTCTAGAAATTGAATTAAAGGCTGAGAGGCAAAAAGGAGGTGAATTATATAGTGTCTGGCCTAGCCTGTCACAGCAGCAACCAAACAATAGTGGCCTTGTGAGTTCCACATTTGGATCTTTCTCTATTAAAACCTATGAATATGGAACTTGGAGGCAGCTTATGACAGAAGTTACAAGAACATGAATATTCTCTTGCTTTTACCTTTGCTTCTTTTCAGCTTCAAATAGGTGAATTGACAGAGACCTAAGTACAATGTGAATGATTTCAGTATGATTCAGGAGAAAGGATTTGACATATAACAAAGCAGAAACAGTCAAACAGAAGAGCAAGTGGCTCGGATAGTGCCAGCAGTTCCAGCTGCAAGTAGTCATAAGAACTAGAAAGACAGGGACACTTAGGGTCAAACTACTCTTCTTTTAAGGAAATTTGTATCAGGTTTGTACCCTGGTTTCACAACAGTTGTGAGAGGGGAGGTGTTTTCAATGCAATTATCATCATTACCATTGCAACAGTTTAATTTGCTTTAAAAGAAAATGAAAAAATAAACCCCCAAGGAATAGCTCAACAAGGTGCCCTTCTCAGCCCACAAAACTACAGCTCCTCTTACACAGCTGCTCTGGTGCTGGAGGATACTGAAAACAGAACACACAACCACGTTTACAGATTCCCTGCACACAAGCACATACTTGTTGGTGTATCTGACCTTGTTTATTATATTTGCTAAATATATGGGTAGCCATAAACTGCAGCAATCCAACCACAGAAACCAAAGGAAAAAAATAAAAAAGAAAATTAGAGAAGGTAATGAACCCCTTATCTCACCCACTAATGACTTGAACAAAATCTATACCAGATCCACACTGGAAAGGTGCATTTTTTCCTGAACACTTTTTAAAGATGAAAATTCTGTCGAATTGGGACAGTTATAATATCTAAGTGCACAACAATCACTGTTCCTCCTAGAAAAAGAGAGGATATGACACACAAAAAAAAAAGGGGGGGGAGAAATTCAATATAATAGTCCCTCTTTCCACACACGTGGCCTAAAGCCCCAGAACATAATGCTGAATGATGACTGAGTCATTTTCCAAACTCCTCCAATCATGGAGTACTTCGTAAAATACATCTGGACAGGACTAAACAAGTGTGAATCACAGAATCATAGAATCATTAAAGTTGGAAAAGAATTCTAAGATCACCAGGTCCAACTGTCAACCCAGCACCAAAGCCATATTCACTAAAACACGTCCTCAAGTGCCATATCCACAGGTTTTTGAATACTTCCAGAGACGGTGACTCCCTCACTTCCCTGGGCAGCCTTTTCCAAGGAAAGAACAGGCCCTTCCATGAGAGGAAGCCACAGCCAGAAAAACCAGGACAGACCAGCCTCACGTACCTTATCTTCCCTTTCTGCTGTGGGAAGGGCACTCTATGGGCTGCCCCACACGTACGAGGAGCAGAACAGATATAGAAAATTTTTGATAGCTGTTTTCCTTCTGTTAAGCTCCTTTTTACTCATGAGTTACATTTAACAAAAATCTACTTAAATCCTACTCTCCCCAGGCCATCTGAATCTCCATTTGCCAATGTAACGTCGCAGCTCACACAGGGAATTTCAAATATTGAGGTATCTTTGTCCCTAATGCAAATCACTGATGTTTCTATTTTACAATGAGTACCTTCAATCAAACTTAGTGACAGTTTAGCATCTTCCTGACACCTCTCTTTTCACACAGAAACGATGTAAGATGGCATGCACAGCTATTTACTGTACAACTGGAAGTTCCTAGCAGCAAGGAGAGGTAAAAGACGGATGGTGACTCAATTACTCAAAAGACGATGTTAGCAAGAGTCTGTGACAAAGCTTTGCATATGACCAACTCTCAACACTTGAGTATAACCTTTCAGAACGTACCTTCAGTTCCCATTGGACACAACCTCCTCCTCAGCAACCAAACCACTGAATGAATTTCTTCAAGACTTTTATCAAAGTAATGTAGAAGTAACTCCCAGCAGGGCACAGCACGAATAGGAGTGTGGAATCACAAAGCAAACACACAGACACACACGCACACTCTTTAACTTTTTAAGTTTAAAAATAAAGCCAAGGAATGATGCCAGCCCATGGAGTCAAAGAAAATTCCAAAATCTGCTAGGTATTTACAGCTATCTAGAACACAATTTTAAAATAATTATTGTGTAAGTTGAAACAGCAGTGAGATGAATGTGTGATGGAACAAGAAGACAGCTCTGAAGACAATATAGAAAATCAGGCAATTTCCATATGCATCTAGAATCTTTCATCCTGTTATTGCACACTGAATTTCCCACAGTTCCCAGTGTTCACTTCTGGATTTTGGTCCCCAAGCTTGCACATTTCTTTCCCTCCCCCTTGGCCATGCACCACCCATTGTAATCAAAGGCAGGACCTTCAAGATAGGCCCTGAAGCTTCAAAATTCACCCCCGAGGCAGATGACAATGGCTTTTGTTTTTTGAGCACTCATTTCTTGAACTCAAGTTCTGCTTCAAAGAGGTTCAGGGGTACCTATCAATTTGCAGGTTTTGATTGAGCTATTTTCTAGTATTTCACCTGTACTCCCAAAACTCAGCAGCATTCTTCCACATGAAATACAGCTACCTCACATAGGGCTCCAGTTTCAAACTCTCGGCTACTGTGCTAAAAAGAGACAAGCATTAAAACAAAAAAAATATATATGAGAGATATATATATATACACAAATTAGTATTTGCTGTCCTAGGGAGCTGCTGAAAAATTCAAGGTAGAGGAAGTTTGCTTTCCAGAGGAAGGCTGCAGAGCCTGGATTCAAGAGCAAACTGGAAAGGACCTCTAGTGGGCTGAGGCTGTGCTGCTCGGGTGCCAGATACGTCCTTCACCTCCCTGCAGCTGCTCAACTTGCCAGCAAAGCCCAAACAGCTTTAGCTTGTGACTGCCATCAGAAAAGGCACCTAGAAGTGCAACTACAGCTTCTGTGAAAGACTGAAATGCTAAAGGTTAATGACTCAAACAAGATCATTAGGTTAATGACTCAAACAAGGTCATTAGAAACATTCTCTCATTCTGCTCACGGTGTTTGGGGGGACACACTGTCATCTGCTTCAGAAAAAAACAGGAGATGGTTTCTATTTTACCATGTAGGTCACTAACATGTCAGACCACTTCAGAGTGGTTTTCTGTGGCCTAAATGACATGACATCAAGGGACATTCAAAGATGCACAAATTCAGATGCACATTTGGAATGAGGATTCAGAATATTATTCAGACTATGTGACGGTATTTTGTTCTTCCAAGACTTTTTAGCTGTAGGCAGTTTTGCACAGGCAGCAGAAACATAATTTTAACTGCATTTTTGAAGTAACTTTCTGAGTGAAAGAGCTCAGAATTCTTTATCTGAGCTCAAACAAAGCATAACTTCATGTGACACCATGTGACAAATAGATTAGTGCATGCATTCAGGAGAATACACAGATAATAAACCAGGCTAGATTAAGGAAGGTTAGTTATTAGGCATCCCAGTTAAAAAGAAAATATCTTGTTTTGAATGGTAGTTGATGATTCACCTCCAAGCCTTTAAAATACCTCTCTTGCTATATTTAGGTTTGCCTTCAAGTCAGACTGGTTCTATCATTCCCCAAAGCAGACTAATTTACATCTTCAACATTACAGGCCACAGCTTAGCTCTCTTTTAAACGACCTAAGCAATAACCTCTCTTTCAGCAGTTACCCTCAAAGCGTTTGCATTAACTTGAGAGGGAGCACAAATTAAAGCTGACATTGTTAAGCAGAGCAATGCAAGGCAGCTGCTCATTATTACTCAAAAAATAGTATCACCTACACTGCAGTGGTGCTCCTTGTGCCATTAAGCAGAGTGCTGGAGAGGAAGCAAACCTTTCACAGAGTGGTTGTCTGAAGAGAACAGCTTGTCCTTGGAGTCCAAGGCCACAAGAACGCACCTGGTCTGTCCTTCACACAAAGCAGTAAAAGCACTGCCCTGTCATCAGTGGAAAGCATTCCTGAGAGACACTTGACACAAGCATTCACACAGAATAGTAACTAAACCAAACACACCAACAAGTTCATATTTTATCATGAGAGACCTGATCAAAGAGCAACCACAGCTTCTCAAACTTCATCTTTCTGGACCAACCACCATCAACTAGGACCACCTCTACTACCAGAATAATACAACTTACTTTGACAGAGTACTAGTGATGCCATACAGTCTAATTGTGCTTCCCTCCTCTGTAGGAAATAAAGGCAGGAAAAGAAAGCACGTGTCTGTGTTGAAGGGTTCTGTGAGTTATTTTACAGTAAGAGTGTGTACAGTCAAAATAGCCCCAAAAGATACCTCTATAAAAAAAGAATAAGGAACTGGAGCTGATGAGGATCAGCTAAAGGTAAGGATTAAAAACATAACATCTCGTGAAAACACTCCTTAACACCTTTAAGTCGTGCAATTAATTTCTCAAGAATTAATGTCTTGAATCCAAACTGCTTTACAATACAAACAACAGCAAATGAGAGTTGATCAAATTCTAAAGAGAAATTACAAGAAACCTCTGCTGAATGAGGTAGAACATAGGATATGAAAGGGATGCAGGTATTAAAGTGATTTCAGGTACAATTAAAATCCCTTGTAAAGAGAGAATGGGGAAGAAATGAAAAGAAGTTGTGCGTTTTGCTTTATGTTACAGTACAAAATTTTGCCAACAGCATGAAGGAAAAACAAAGCAAGTCTTAAAACAAGCCAGCTTACATAAGAGGGAAAGACAGAAGACAAAAATATTTATGCTGTGTTCCTTTTTTCTGATAACAAAGTTGATAACTTGCTTGGACTCACTTTAAAATTGTCAAACCACTGCAACCATGAAACTGGCAACTATTCCTCCAGATGGTTGCTTTTAACAGCATCACTCTCTCATTTACTTTTCACTCTTCCATTAGTTCTGCAGCCAAGCACTGCTCATAAATAAGATAAAGATCAAAATGTCATTTTGAAATGGCAGAATTTGTGAATTTATGCATTGTGTGTCCAGTGTTTATCCACCCAGCTCCTTCCTATGTCTTCCCAATCAGAGTAAGTTTTTAGTTACTGTCAAGGCAGCTGCAATAACAAGTTTTTTATTATTACTACTCTGAGCAGTGTTAACATTCTGGGAAAAAAAATTCAAACGGAACTCTAAGTATTAGTAACGGCCTCTTAAAATTCTTGTGTGGAAAACACTACATGAGACTTCAGATACAGTAACAAACTTTAAATCATTAAATTTTGCATCGCAGTGAGATTATGAATTAGAAAAAACTTACTCATTCTTTCATGCAGCAAAATCCCTGTACACTGCAATGTCTTTCCAAAGTATGTTCCCATCTTCCACAATGAGCAGAGAAGCACCATATTACAATAGCCCTTCCTTCCATTTTCCTGTCCAAAAATCACACTATTTTGCCTCCTTTCCACTAATTGGGGAACTCCCCAGAGTAAAGCAAGCAGGAAATGTTAATATCAGTATCTCTAAAGTGAAGTGCATGCAGCGCTAGTTATTCACAAGACAATCCACTGGAGGGCAGGATGAAAATAACATATAAATATTTTAATTTATTAATAAATTATTAACAATTTTAATTATTTAAGTTAATAAAGTAATACTTTAAGTAGTGTTTATCGTTATCTCATCCTTTGTAAAATTTCTATTGTACATATTTTACAGTTTGCATATTAAAACATTTTATGTCTATAATTTATAAACAAATAACTATAAATATACTGGGGGCTGCAGGCTCAAAAAATATTTTACTGATCCATAACGTTTGGGGATCACTGGTTTATGACTGCAGCACCAGGAAACTGAAGCAGCATTTCCTCCTTTGCTAGAAGGAGGTAAAAATACTGGTGGGAGGAACTGCGTGCAGGGGGAAGTTCTCAAGTGGGCTGCATTTTTCAGTTATTCAGCTGCAAGTTTAATGCAGCGAATGATTTTCCAGAAAGAGTTAAGTGCTTCAGCTCACACTATATCCAGTAGCTGAATAACCCTTGAAATTCCCACGAGATCCTGACTGGTGTCTGGAGGCTGCCAAAGGCCATTCAAAATCTTATTCCAGATGATTTAGGTTCAGGTCCATTGCTCTTCAAAAAGATTTAAAATTCTAAATACATAAAATACAGTTTCAGCAATAACTTGTGCCACTGCATCACTTGGCCAGTTTTCTAATGCAGATGTAGAGAGTCAGCCTATTTTTATATAAATTCTTTTTAAACATTCACAAGCAAAACACCCCTGCTAGTCACTTGATACATTTTTGTCATTCCTGTAAAAAAACACTTACTGAAATAGTCCATGTCTGTAATGCCCACAGATAAGTATCAAGTAGGTGAAACACTGAAATTACTAAAACTTTGGGGATGCTTTATTTAGTGGGTATGCTCTATTAAGAAATAGTGAGGGAAAGCAAACCAAGTTGACAAGCCTCACTCTTTAAAAACCAGGTTATCCTGACTAATGCCTTCTTTCTACCATTTTTGTTCAGTGAGAACGACATTAACTCTTAATTCAAGAACTATGCATCTTGAGATAAATTCTTTTACTCCACCTGAAAAGTTTCCAAGCAGCTCATAGCACTGATTGCAGCTTTCAAATTTTCAGTACAGCATCCTCTAAAAATCAGAGTTCAGACACTTCTTGTAAATAGCTAAGAAGGTTTTTTACACATTTCTCTCACATACTTTGATGTCAAACAATGAATGCTATGAAACGGAAAACATCCAATTTGTTTTTCCAGCCGCACATCACAGCTCTGGCTGCTCCTTTTCCTCTGTGGAAGACTCCCACCCTCTTGTTAGCCTTAACTATGGCACCACACACTGTGCAACAGGAGAAGCAAAGACCACAAACACCACAAAACAGCTTCAGATGCCTGTCTTGCCTTTCCATCTCATCTGCCTTTCCCTCCTGCCTTTGCGTTGCACACTTGGATGAGCTGCATCAGATCACCCATCCCTTTACACATGAATATCACTGTTACATAACTTTCATCTCTTCCTAGGTAAGAATCTAACCCTACAGCCCTCCACACGTGGCAGCTTTCACACTCATTGCAAAGGCTCCCAGGAAAGTACAGCTTCAACATTAAATCTGCTTTCGTTTTCATCTTCAGGGGATGCTATTCAAGTGCAATGATGCCTCTTTTTACCTGTCTTTTCCAAGTATTTTCTGGGTTTGACCACAAACACAGACAAAAGCCAGCTTATTTTAGTTTATTGATCTTCAGACAACTGAAGGTGGGTGAAACTGTAATGCTGTGTGTCCAGCCACTATCAGTGAGACCAACCACTGCTTCCTGCAACAAAGACAATTTACAAATTACTGTTTGGGTGCCACATGTTACTGCTGTTAGACATCCTACCTGTCCGTGCCACCAGGTGGGTCCAGCCACTCCAAACTGCTCCAATCTTTTCTTGGGAGAAACACTGAGTGTCAATCTTCTTGGGCTCAGCAAGAAAGATGTCTCTGCTCACCAGCTGCCCATGCTTGTTGCTGCCCCAGACGTACAAGTGTCCTTCATCTACAACAGACAGAGAAGTAAAATCTGTTTAAAGGGATGCAGATCTAACACCACCAGATTCAGACCCTGTCTCAGTTCAGCAATGCTGAGGAAAGAATACCACATTCAATTTGCATTCTCACTGTATGCTTCTCCCTACCATTCTTTACCACTGTAACTGGGATATCAGAAATATTTGCAAGGGCCTTAACAACACAGCCTGGTTTCTGAGGGCTACAGAGACTCCCTGAAGCAACGAAAGCTTTCGGGTCAAACTGCCTAGATGTGTATAACAATGGCTGATTTTTAATTGTAAAACTAACCACAGTAGTCAACTTCTCAGAGTAAAAGAAAATCAAAGCATCTCGGAGACAGTCACTGAGCAGTCCCTCTCAGTCCACCCTGTCCTTGCAGACCAGCTTTTATTTCCACTCCAAAGCTTTGATTACATCCAGTAAATAACTTTCTGGACTGCAGCAAATAATTCAAAGCCTGGCTGGCTGCTCCTGCTCTGCTTTACAGTCTCCCAGCCTCTCTACAAGAGCTAGACTCCCAGCTCTGCTCATACTAATTCTGCCTTCTTCAGCTTGAGCAAACTCAGTAAATCCCCCAAAGCAGGGATAGTCCAGTGCTCCTTGGCTCACCTTGCACAGTCACTTCCTAAAGGAATTGGACATGCAGCTATGAACACACTACTAAAGCAGGCACCACCCATCACAAGGCAAAATTAAAATATTATCATGCCTGAAAATGACACCACACAACACCTGAGAGACTTCTGTTAGTGGTCACTTGCCTTCCACATCCGTTTTCTAAAACAAGCATTTGCTCCAAAGCACACGCCAGGATTCCAACCACAGGGATAAATCTTTTCACAGAAACGCCTGCAGTACTTTACACCAATGCAAGCTGGAGTTGTTCACAGCCTAATGACACCAACACAATGACTGCTCAGATGAGTCCTTCTGCAGACATGACATACCATTAGTTCCATCTTTTCAGCACAAAATCATTCCTCCCAAGTTCTAGGCCTCCACAGTAAAAAAAAAAACCAAAAAACAAACACTTAAGAGAACATGAGCTATCAGGCCTCCCTGCAGTCTTTGCCAGCCTGCACAAGCTGGAAGTGTAAGATATAAATCTTGCACACATGATCTTGTACATTATTGTGGGCCCAGAAAGACTGGAAGCCGTTTAAGTTCTAACATGGAATTGTTTGGAGCACACAGCCACAACACTCAAGGGGTCAGGATGTCTCAGGTCAGCACTGAGCTCATTACAAGCACCATGGCAGAAGAAAATCTTTCAGAGGGAAAAGAAAGAAAAAAAAAAAGCAGAACTTGAGCTACAGCATATTTAATAATCTCAGTTTGGTAACAGCAACAGAAAGAGTAACAGCAACAGAAAGAGTAAGCCACTATACTACTGCTGGTGAAACACAGGCAAGGAGTGGGACTGGGGGGAGAAGCCAGTACTGACAGTCATCTGCAGGACTTCCCATGTTCCTCTTTAAAACAACATACCCGAAATGAAAAGGAGAAACAAGTCAAGCAATTGTTTCGCTCAAATATTCAAATTCTCTGCTAAAATTGGCAAATTTCTCCCCAGCATCAAGTACGCACACCTTCTGGAGAGAAAACAAAAACAAAAAAAAAGGTGACAGAAACGCAACAAAGAAAAACACTGTGGCCATTCATGTTCCACATCAACACGCACTGCCTCTGTCACCTCCTTTTCTTCTCCAGAAGGTGTATTTCTTTATCCTGGGAAATGGCACATGCTCAACCCTGATCTCATTTCTTGAGTAGGTTTGAACAAGAACTTAGACACTAAGACTTAGCACCATATTCTCAGCACCGGAGGGTTCAGGCCAGTTTGGATACCAGTAGACTCTACCATCCTTTTTTCCAAGGAACCCCCATTCATGTTTGCAACAACCCACACCAACAGGTGTGTCCCAAACCTGTCTGGCTGCAGGTATTTGATACCCCACCAGCAGGTGACTCACGGAACAGAGGCAAAGAAAACTGCACCCCAGTGCAAGGCATTCCTGGAAAAAAAGGCCCATTTAAATACTACACCCTGCAGCAGTATCTTTATTATAGCAAGTGTCTTTAAAATACAAAGTATTTTAAGTAATAACTATCTTGCAGGATGAAGGGCAGCAACAGCATCACATCATAAAAGTCTTTGGCATTTACTTTGTCAGTCTTGGTCTCCCTGCTGCCAAATAGACCGCTCTCTTAAATAAAAAGCAAAAGCATGAAAGAATAATCTGTTCACTGTCTAAATAGAAAGTGCCAATTATTTAAAGTAGATTTTATTTGTTCTTACAGTTTGTCTTCACTAATCATGCATACACTTTGCATCTCGGAATTCAATACAGTTTACATCTTGGAACATCTCCCCATACAACTAAATCTCTATAGATCAGCATAAGCAAATACTCCAGTGCTCCTTCAATGATGACAGAGGTACCAGATGGCTGCAGATTTGCTAAGAACTTGTTCCTGTGAAGTTTGGCAAAGACTTGTCTTCAAAAGGTTCAATATACTTTACACACTTCAAAACTGTAAGATTACAGCATGAAAGCTATTCTGTTTCCCCTTCTCCCAATCTGTCAAAACAAAAAGAAATCTTTATTAGACTTTCATTACTGGATACTCAGTATTCCAGCATGGGAGCACTGCCTAAGGATCAAAGAACAAATGGCAGACATTATGGAAGCGCCTAACCAATTAAAGCAACTTCCTTCTCTTCAAATAAGCTTTGTGCTCTTACACCACAGATCTGCACACTGTCACAGTGGAGCCTAAGACACCTCAGACAGCTCCAGGCCTTCTCACATCCCTGCCCAGCACTGCCCCTGCAGAGGCATTAGCTCACATTGCTGTGGCTATCCTGCTTCTGCTGCCTTTCCTGGGACCACCCCCAGCACACCCCTTCTCCATGGGCAAACTGGTTCCAGCAGCAACCAGTTATCCAAGAGGGCACCCTGCTGCAGCTCCAGAGATTCACCCAACCACATGATTCAACAAATCCTTTCAGAGGTTCTAGCCATTAAGTAAAGAGCCCAGACCTTGAATTCTGTAAGGGCTAAGTCACATCTGACCCCACGAAAAGCACACAGAATTCAGAGAACTTGAAACATAAATCCAGTTCTAAAAACTAAAGGAAATTTCTCAGAGTCCAAAACTATTACAAAACAATTACCAGCACTAACTAGGCCAAATCAAATTTCACCAGTTTAACCAAAATTGATAAACATTTCAAAACCAGGGAAACCTTTGAAGGGTGAGATGAGGAGTTTCACCTCAGTACCTGAGGCCTACCTGTGAGGGACACCGAGTGATAGGAGCCTGCAGCGACTGTCTTCACCTTTACATCTTCCAGGCCTAGAAAAAATTTTGTGGCATGAAATTTCTACAGCAGGTTATTAATTCACACACAGACATGCACATAAGTGCAACAGGATGGTGATGACTTTTATAACAAAAGGCTCTGCCTTTGGGCCACAGACATTGCAGGACTCTCATTTTCCCCACAGATTATGATCTTGTATGACCATTCTACCCTTCAGGTACTCCACTACATGTTTGTAATACCACGTGGCTTCATAAAAAGGAAGGTAAGTACCACTCCAAATCATGTTTCTGCTCTATCCACCCATACAAAGGAAGCAGATTCCTGGATTACCTGTCACTTCACAGGGTTCCTTTGCTGTCAAGAACAGGGGGAGGGCTTTTCCCTGGCTTGCACGCTTTGCCCGAGATGCCATCCCAGTTCCCCACTGCAGCACCAAACCACTGTCTTTTCAGAGTAAACACAAATGAAAGAGATTAAAACACATCAACCACCAACAAAAATCACTTCACACATTAATGAACAAGTGTACATTCAAGTCATTTTCACTGAGTCAAATCACACTTTAAAAGACCTTCATGCCAAAAAACGTTCATATAACCCTGGTGAAGCCAACAAGCAACAAACAGCTGTAGTTTCAGTACACAGGTAAGAAAACTAAGAAGGTAGGAGACTATTGGAGACTCAGTAACAGAAATCCCATAGTTGCAGTACCTCAGGAATGGATACAAAGTTCTTGTGCTTTCTCTTCCCTTTCCCTCTCTTGATGCCAATTTGTTTGTGCAGTGCAGCACAGGGAATCTCAATTCCCACTACTCAAACAAGCATCAGAGATCCCACTATTCTTCCAAGCATGTCCTTGGCACCTTCAGCTCCACCACCTGGAATCCATACTGAAGTTCACCCAAAACCAAACCAAATACAAGAGCAAGTAGTTTTTTTTCCCTCAGTTTTAACACAGCCATGCCAAAAGGAAGGTTTTGATTTCTACTGTTACACCACGAACAAACTAGGAGTCTCTAGTAACAGCAGGAGAAATATTTAGTATCATTCTTGTGATTTTCCAGGTGTCAATTTCAATTACATCATTAAAAAAGCCACGTTTTATGAACAGTTCCATTTTGAAACATCTTATACAAACCTTAATTATTTTGCATACCATAAAGAATTCAAATCCTAAGAAGATAATTTGATTGATCAGAAACTTTTTTTTCCTTAAAAAAATTCCTTTTATGTTTTGTTTTAGAATAGGAGAAAAGAAATCAGTACATTTTCCATCCATCAGAAAATTAACTTGTTAATAAACCATCACTCTGAGTTCTTGCAAAAAGTTTTTCCCCATGATCTTCCAGGAAGATGCTTCTAGAATGTTTACTATTCACGTTAATTTATCCCAAAATCTTACAGTCTATGACTTTTAGGTGTATTTTCCCTGTCATATTTAAAATAAATAGTAAATTAGATACATTTCATCCTCTTTACCTCTCTCTTCCCCCTCAAGCCATTAAAATCCCATTTCATTTGTTACTGAAAAGATGTTAAAATTATGGCAAATTTACCTGTAGCAGCAAGGGCATGCCTCAATCCTGCAGCAACATTCACCACCTTCTCTTTGAGAGACTACTCAAATAAAATGAAAATACATTTTAGCTGCTTTGTGCACTTAGTGCTAATAAAAACAAAATAGGACAAACAGGAGTGGAACACTATGAAAAGAGTGCTCGCAATTCCAGCCTGCACGTCCCAATGCATACCAACATTTTGTATCACAAAGGAAGTAAATTTTGGTCAATAAAAATTAGTGGGAACATCTTCAAGAAATAAAAAACAAATCAAGCAAAGCAACTGGATGCACAGCTTTGTGGCAATTAATAAAAAACCACAGTCACAATATTCACATGAAAGAAGAAACATTGGTGGTACAAATATGTTTATTTCCTAATTTTAACCTGGTGTCCCTCAAGAATTACACCAAAACCTCCACAGTAAATCTCAGGAATCATGTGGAAGTTTCCCTCTCCTGTTACCTCCCATCCAACCCTGTCTTGCTCTTACAGGGTTTTGCAAACCCTCTGGATATCCTTAGTGGAAAAGCAGCAAGTGTATTTAAAACAGGTGGCATCAAGCCCAAGCATTTAAGGGATACCAACCCAAAGAGCAAATATCCCACATGAATAGTCTGTGTAGTGAAGGATGAGAGAGAGATTCAAATCAGCACTGTCAATACTACCAAATTTTAAGGCACCATGCTGCAATGAGAAAACAAAAAAAACATCAAGGGCACAGAAACATCAAGTGAATTAACTCCTATTCACTACAGGTCACCTAAGGGATCAGCTGCCCTCCTTCTCCCACATTAAAAAAGCAACAAAGGAATATCTGGCATGAGCCATGATGCTAAATAATTTCTGGTCTGAGAAGTGGAAGAGTCAACTTTCTGTTAGAAGTAGGAAACTTCATACAACAAGAAACGCAGCCTTAGCTTTTCAATTCTAGATTGACAACCACCTTTGGGCCCTCACAAAGTAAGTTTAACAGGCACTATAAAAATCAGTTCAAGAGTCTGGCTTAAAGCCCACTGAGGTCAGAGGACCTCTATAAGCTGCTGGAAGCAATATAAAGCACAACACCTTTTAACGCTTTACCTCAATCTTTTGTGGAGTCAAGCACGGACCTGAAATTTGAGGAAGTCCCAGCTGTCCAAAAGAGTTTGACCCACAGGATAGCACTAGGCCAGATCCTGCAAAAAATTAAGTGTTAGAGCAAGATCAGTAAACCCATGAGCAATAGCACTGTAACACTATAACAAGCAAAATAACACAGCCAAGCAGCTCAAGAAATGACCTAACATGTCCCATTACAAAGCCCCTGAGGCCAAAGGCTTCTGGTCTTACACACCACGTCCAGAAAAGGTCTCAAGTTCACTGGGACACAAGGAACACAGAGTGATTTAGCTTGCAAGGCCAGTAGCTTAAAACCTGTGAGTGCCAGCACACAGAATCAAAATGTTTTGGGTTGGGAGGGACCTAAAGATCATCCAGTTCCAACCCCCTACCATGGGCAAGGACACCTTCCACAAGACCAGGTCCAACCTGAGCCCCATCCAACCTGGCCTCACACACTTCCAGGGATGGGGCACCCACAGCTTCTCAGGCAACCTGCTCCAGTGCCTCACCACCCTCACAGTAAAGAGATTTGTCCTAATAACTAATCTAAACCTGCCCTTTTTCAGTTTAAAGCCTTCATCCTTTGTCCTATCACTACATGCCCTTGTAAAAAGTTCCTCTGCAGCTTTCCTGTGGCTCCTTTAAGGGTCTGAAAGATTGCAATAAGGTCACCCCTATCACAGATGTCCCAGGGCAGGTGCAGCCTTTATTTTATGCTGGGGCTGTGCTGCTTTGTGACCACAATGCACCACACAATACAAGGCAGTACAATTACAGGGGTGGTAGCTCCTTTGCTAAACCTAAGTCTGATGTGCAAAATACAGAAAACCATAGACTCAGTTATGCCATTTTTAATCACAGTAGGTAGTACCTTACTATTCACCCTGCTCCACTGATGTCAGAGGGACTTCTGATGTGGATGGGACTACTCAAGTAAGGTACTACTAAGATTGATTATGGATGTCCTGATTGGGTACTTGATAATGAACTGCAAACAAATTCTGAATCCATTACTCTTAGAGAATTTTTGAATGCGATCATCAGTAGCATTTGCTATGAAGTGAAAGCCATCTTTAAAGTACATCATGTTTCAGAGAATGGCTAAATCCTGAATTCATTGCTAAACCAAATTCCATATAGGGTTAAGAGAATTTGTCCAGGGTAAGGACCTCCTCCAAGCTGAACAGCCCCAACTCTCTCAGCCTTTCCTTGCAGAAGAGGTGCTCCAGTCCTCTGATCATCTTTGTGGCCTCCTCTGGACTCACTCCAGCAGGTCCATGTCCTTCCTGTGCTGGGACCCCAGAGCTGGATGCAGCCCTGCAGGTGGGGTCTCACCAGAGCAGAGCAGAGGGGCAGAATCCCCTCCCTGCCCTGCTGCCCACGCTGCTCTGGATGCAGCCCAGGACACGTTTGGCTCTCTGGGCTGTGAGTGCACATTGCTGGGTCATGTCCAGCCCGACCCCCGCCAGCACCCCAAGTCCTTCTGGGCAGGGCTGCTCTCCATCTGTTCATCCCCAGCCTGTGTTGATACTGGGAGTTGTCCTCAGGTGCAGCACCTCGCACTTGGCTTTGCTGAATTTCCTGAGGTTCCCATGGGCCTCTTCTCAAACTTGCCCAGGTCCCTCACATCACACAAGCAATAGCATTGTGGAACTTTCAGCATGTTCTCTACATCAAGATATTTCTTCAGCTCTTAGAGAGACAGATTTACCTGCTAATATGATCGTAAAATCCCAGCCACATGCAACTTGTTTTACACAAAAGCCAGACAGGGCAGTGCACAAAGTAAAACGCAGCACATCCTCTGTGTGATTCAACCCCAGCTGCCCATCTTTGTTGTGGCCACATACAAAGAGTTGTCCTGCACCTGGAAAGAAAAAAAAAACAAAACAAATTGCGTTCCACTTCACATACTAAAAAGAGAAACCTACATCTGTGAGATCCTGTGACAAACAAGGCCAGTCATTATGTGTCACTTTAGGCACTGCAATCAAGTAAAAAGTAAGAGAAACAGTTGTTTCTGATACATCAGAAACATCTCTAAATAACTACAGCTGTGGAGAGCTGGGTCTGTCAAGGGAGACAATCCATATGGTAAGACAGGCACCTCTCACACTAAGATGCTTGACAAACTTTTTTATCATGGTCACATCTGTCTGTATTCCTTCTTTCCCATAATTAGCTGTGGCATACAGAACCTTTCAAGGGCCAGATGTTATCTCCTGCTCCTTACCTTAACACTTCTTAAGACTGAATAACCTCTGACTCCTCCTTCCCACCCCCCAACCTCAATACAGAAAATTTGGCTTCTTGGTATGAAAGAAACAGCTGAAGAAACGGTCCTCACACAGCCATGAAGTAACCACACAATATATGAGAAACAGGAATTTCCCCAATTTCCCCAAATATTGAGTTAACTGGGAGGGGAGAAAGCTCTTTTACAACTACAGATTGTACTTGCTCAGAAACAGCAGCCACAGAGAGGTGGTAGCACTGAACTAACAGGGAAACAACAAACAAAAAGTGACTAAAAGTCAAACACCCAAGAGCAAGAGCAGTGTTGTTTTTTACCAGTGATAACTGCAGAATGTCCCCCTCCTCCAGCAATGCTTGCAACGTCTTCACATTCGCAGGAAACATCTTTCAGTGCCTGAGGAACCAGCACATCCTCTTTATGACCAAGACCAAGCTGTCCATAGCTGTTTGCACCCTTCAAATGCACACAGAAAAATAACATATTTTTTTGAAAGTTAACAAAAGAGGCATACATATGCTCCCAAGGACAAACAAGCATATTTGGGATATGCCACAGGTTAACCTGCTCCTAAAAATCCCCTGGTACATCGCACAGGATTCCCAGGATTACAGACCAGGAGTGTCTGTCCCAACTTTGCTATCACTAAGGGCACCTGTACGGCCCCAGTATTTCAAAAAGCATACTGGAATACAACCTGTTAAGGCTTTAAGTGCAGACTCACAGTTAATAAGGAGGAAAACCTTTCTATCAGGATGATTACCACATGTTTAATTTTAATGCTAATGATTCCCACTCATCACTAAGGTCTTATTCATGCCACTGCTTTCTGGCAGGCTACCTCCAAAATGGAAGCAGAAAGACATGGTACATTGTTCTGGAACCTAAACAAGCAAATCAGAAACACTTACACCTCATTAACTAAGTCTTTTAAATTAAAGAGGTCCAAATGAAAATATACCAGTTATAGGTAGTATAAACTTAGAGGTACAAAACTACAGCTACTAAACGCACCATGGAAATCGGCAATTGTCAACATGGTGACAAGTCAGGGAATTTCTTAGTCAATTTCAGTTGCGTGTCCAGCAGTTCAACCTTCATTCACAAAAAAGGGAATACCATAACCTTCCCCATCCCACACAGCGCAGTAACAGCAACACTCCACACCCACAATGCTCGCAGCTGGTCATCCCCAGGAAATACTCTCCCTACCTCACCTGTGCTCTCCCTGCCCATCTGCTCTCAATTTAGCCTCCACCACTCCCGAAAGATGCAGCACCTGGTGAATGTTAAAGGGCCGCATTCAGCAACAAACATTTTGTACCTGCGGAAACACCGACACTTCAGACAAAATCACCAGGCTGCTCAGCCCATCCCAGAGCCAACAGGTGGGTGAGATGTCAGGAGTGGAGCTGCATAGGCAGATCAAGTTGTTGTCTCACAGTCACTACTGGTGATACACAGTTTAGAGCACGTTACTAAACAGACGCAATTCTTTCCAGAAGATGTGTCACAAGCTCCCATTCTAGCCTGTAACTCGCCATGAATTTTCAAGCCTTCGAAACCAGGCAAGCCGCGATGAGGCGCAGAAAGACCCGAGGGGCTGAGAGCCAGGCGCGGGTACCCCAGTGCCAGCTCCACTCCAGCCTCCAGGCGGGCGCGCCGGCACCAGCCACGGCCCCCGCAGAGCAAATGCAGCAGACCGGCGTGAGGGATGCCCCTTCCACGCTCTCAGACCTCCTGTGCCCACCCGGTGAAAGCGCGGCGTTGTTTCCCTGCGGGGCGGGCACGCCGCGGCCCCGCTCCCCTCGGGCCGGCGGCCGAGCGCCGCAGCATCCCGGGAGGGGAAGCAGCGGCCCCGCCGCCCTCCCTCCGCCCGGGCAGCGGGAGATCGCGGCCCCCCGCTCCCTCCGGGCCGTGCCGAGCGCCCACTCACCCAGGCGAACAGCCGGGGCTCCATGGGATGGGGCCGGCGGCTCCCGGCGCTTCCCGCCGCCCGCGGGCCGGGCAGGAAGAGGCGGGCACGGGGCGGAATCAGGGGCGGGCAG
>VZRS01007802.1:115485-182768 GCA_013398055.1 Ifrita kowaldi | reverse complement strand
GAGAGCCAGGCGCGGGTACCCCAATGCCAGCTCCACTCCAGCCTCCAGGCGGGCGCGCCGGCACCAGCCACGGCCCCCGCAGAGCAAATGCAGCAGACCGGCGTGAGGGATGCCCCTTCCACGCTCTCAGACCTCCTGTGCCCACCCGGTGAAAGCGCGGCGTTGTTTCCCTGCGGGGCGGGCACGCCGNCTTCCCGCACCGCCTACCCCATATAACCCCCTTGAACCTACTGTTATACCCCAAAGCTCGGAATTTCAGGCTTTGTGCAGACCCGTGTCTATTTCAGGAGCCAAGCTGTCTGGGCTCTGCAACAAACCTGCTGCCCAGAGTCAGTAGAGACATTAAACCCCATTTCAAAGACGTTGTCACCATACCTTCACCCATCAAATTGTTCGTGAAGACATCAGATTTCCTCTCATGTTTATTGCTAAACTTGGTGCCGAAGTTTTTGCCGAAGGCTTTGGTGATTCTGATAATTACCAGCAATTCATTTATTTCATTGACATTTAAGCCTCCACAATCGTTTAAAGTACTTAAACTATCATCGTTTTACAGAAGGTTCGGATGGGTGAAGCCAAACCTACACGTTGTTAGTGCCGTGGAAGTGCATCTTCTCAGTATTACTTCTAGCAGTTTACTTTTTCTTTTGCTACACAAGTGCAAATAAACATACAACTGCTGTTTTTACAAAGTATTACAAACTAATTTAACAAGTTTAATACCTCCTACTTGAAATGTATACATAGTTCAGACAAGGCTTGAAGTAACACAGACCTGTTTGTATTTCAACATCATAAATCCAATGTTGTTAAAACTGTACCTGAATATTAACTATTATCACAGAAGCAGACAAAACAGAACCTCCCTTACTACTCACTTAGAAGAAGGTTTCTTCTTTAGAAAGACAAAGTTCCTAAAATCTATTTCTAAATTAAGTGTAATGTAAGCCAAAAATATTGTAGACCATAATTCTACATCTTAAATGCTCTTTAAAACGAAGTTGTAGTGGGTTAATAGCCACAGAAAAAAATGATCCAGTCTTGATTTAAACAGTGAATATTCTTGGAAAGGTTGGCCTGGCAATTGCTTATGGAGCAGAGGTGTCCTACTAGATAGCATATGAAACTCAAGCTAATTTTCAAGCACAGAGGTTCATGAAAGTCTTTTCAAGTTCTCAAAATCCTGGACTAGCATCTCCAGTGTATTTAATATTTCAGACCATCCTTCCAGCACGCTTTCTGGATTTCCTGATAAGATCTACCTATGAAAAAAACAGTGCCTAGGGTGCTATTAAATACACCCTGCACATCAGATCCCCCACTCAAACGTCTCACATCCTGCACACGTGTCCATGCCAGGACAGGGGCAGCAGAAGCTTTGCACAGCTGTGCAGGATGCTCGGAACTGTGGGACCCTCAACACGGGCAAGTTTGCTACTATGCAATGCAGACAATTCAGCAGGACGCTGCTTCCCACCACTTTTAAAGTGCTCTTTGGAATTAGGTATACTTTATGCTACAAGGTAGTTTGTTGCCTTCATAGCCACAGAATCCCTATGAAATGCTTGGGCCTTTCAGTTACAGTTTGATTGATAGGGAATGAAGGTGTTCAGGCCAGGTAAAGAAGAAACTAAACGTATCTTTGTGCAGCTTGTGTGGGTCAAAAAAGTGACTGAGCAATTAACAGGATACTTATTTTTACATAAAGCACACTGATCTGTGAACTTTGGGTGTTATTTTAAACTTTGATGTTATTTTAGAGCTGATTAAGCTATTTGAATATTAAGTTGCAATTTGGAAATGGTTTTAGGCTTCGTGCTAAGTCAGTGCTTGATGGCTTGCTATATTTTTTGCTAAATTAATTCAGTCAGGAAAAATGCAAATGGTATCTCTGTAAGGAAAGGTCTTCCCTCAGGTGCAATATCAAGGACAGCAACAAAAATCCTGACTCTTAGCCAATAGTGAATCTCTTAAAATAAACATAATTAGGATTTCATGCAACAGCTGTATCTCTGCCTTATACCAGACGCATGCCAAACAGCACATTTCAACTCTTTGTGGCAAGAATAATCCCTTTGAAAGCAAGATTTGACCCATCCCTTTTATCACGTTGAACCTCCAGCTATTTGTGTCCTGATGCCTGCATTGTAATCATTCAAGTTTCCAACTTAGTAGCACAGACTTAGAAACACTGAATTACCACAGCTTCCACGCTGTCAAGTCTTCAGTGCTATACAATCAGTAGCACAGACTGCTGGAGTCAGAAATGGAATTCTCCCCAGGGGGATTTATTCCATTTTTGCCTCATCAGCCACCTCCTGCAGCACCTGATCCCAGCCCTGATCCACAGACCACACTCTTTCTTCAGTCAGGCAATTTCTCTGTTCCCCTACAAGCCTCTAAAAGGCAACTCTGGACCTTTTTTATCTAAGGGGGATGGAGGAACGCATTTATGTGAGGAAATTTACAGAGAGCAACAAGATAAAATTGTTATTTTTATGGGCCATTCACTCTTCCATGTGTAAAGGAGTGAGTTCTGCATACAACACATTATATGCCTAGAAAGAAATCAGTGGGGGAAAGGGAAGGATTGGATTGCACCACGGTGCTGACAGGGTGTTAAACTTCCAGCTGCTTGCCCATCTTGCTGAGGGCATCGCTGACAATGTCCAGCTCGTGGCGCAGCTCGTTCACCACGCTGGCGATGCTTTTTGTGTCTTTCAGGATCTGCACACTCTGAGTGTAGGGATTGTACTTCACCCCAAAGGGGCGCTTGATGGTTTTTGCAAACTCTCTATTGAGGTAAAAAAAAAAAAAAAGAAAAAAAGAGTGTGTTATAACCAAAAGAGTGTGTTACAAACAAGACATAAACCACATATGCATTGTCCATATGCAGCCAGTATCTATAACCACTTTTCTAAACTACTTAAACGTAGTCCTAATTGTTATATATCTCCCACCCAGTACATGGAAGACCAAGAAAATCCTAACCAAAATTCCAATGCTGTGAAAAATAGTTAAAAAACTGTAATAAGAATAAAAAGGTTTGGTGCTGCTACCGAGAGATGTTTAAAATCAAATCTGCTTTCATAAAAAGGTGTGGAGGGAAACCGGTACCTCATCTTTTCCTTAGCTTCTTCAAAACTGTCAGAAACAAAATAAACCTCCTGGAAAGTTGTGATGAGACATTCTTGCTTGCAGGTGACCTTTGGATCAAAAGGTTTGACTTTGGCGCTGCCAGAGAGTGAGTGCTGGTAACGTGTTATCATGTGTCAGAGGAGCATCACCATCCAAAGAATTCAGGAGGAAGATGACATGTGATAAAGTGAATAAAAAGGATTAAGTGAGATGATTTTAGTGCACTGCATCTTAAAATTTTAATCTGCAGATGAACAGTGATTAAAGCCTAACAAACTGAATTATTCTGAATGGTCGTATTCTGCCAGGTCTGGGTGAGGAAAGGGATTCCACAGAACGAGGCTCGTGTATAAACAGAAGCAATATTTTCAGAATCTGGTTAAACAAACAAAACTTTAATTTGGAAATAGTCACTCTATAACTATAACATCAAGAAATTATACTTCATAAAAAGCAGGGCAAAAACAGTGGCAATAATAATGAGGTACAAAGAGAAGAGGCAAACAAGCAGTAGCCATTCTTACCTTGAGCTCACTAATTGAAGAGAGCAAGCCAGCCCCATAAACTCGTAGCTGTCCCTCTTGCTTGCACAAGCCAAACTCTACCGTGAAGAAGTAGCACTGAAACAGAGAAGGAAGTCAAACAATTCAGCCTTCATCAAAGATGCTGTGGTGAACTAGATGAGAGCATTTCTGTTTGTAGGTAGCATCAAATAGTTGCAAATAATCAGATAGTTATCACTCAGTTATCCTCAGATATTTAGAGAGGAGGAAAGCCAGAATGGAAGGCTGAAGAACCACAGGATTGCATGTTTCTCATAAGAAAGGTGGATGTTGTAGATCACCCAGCGGGGCTGGAAGATGCTAATGTCAGGGGGAACATTGAGGTGTAAATCTGTTTTGAAAAATACTGACATGAAATCACAGCCTCAGCTTAAAAGAAACACCGGATAGAAAGGATCTCTGAGTGAGTCAGAACAGCCCACTGCAGTTTGTTTCTCATTTGCTTAGTGTCCTGTAAAATTAAAGATGTTCAGTTCCTTGGATTTCAGGATTTCTGCAGCTGTACAGGAAGGAACTCTATTTTCATAGGTGGCTTAGTTCTGCTCCCACTGAAGGTAATACAAGTTTTACCACTAGCTACATGAGGTGGGAAAAGAAATTTCAAAAATCAGCAAACTAGTTCTTGCATAACTGGCACCAACTATTTTTCAGCTAAATTTACTTTTAATCTTAAAATACTTTTGCCAAGACATCCAGAGACTGATATCCAGAAAATTACTTTAGTTTATATTATTTTTAATTCTTGACTGAAAAGTATCTAATGCTAGAACTCACCACATCCAATACCACATAATTTCAATTCATTCTACACATTAAAGAAATAGAACACTTTCAAATCACTGAATCATGTTCCCAGAAGTAAGAAGACTTTGTCTGAAAGAAGTAGACCATAAAATTTCAGTCTGCAAGAAGTAATCTACCACCAGAAGTCGAACCATTACTTGACACTAGAGTGAAGAAAAATACCAGTCATATCAACTTTAAAGTGGGGTTTTTTTCCTAGCATGGAAAATTTTTACAAGCTTTAAAATCCAGGGACCAGTGAAACACACAGATCTAGCAGCTGGTGTGGGTAATGTTGACACAAAGCTCCAAATTTATTCGATGGAGTGGGATCAGCCTAGTAAAGCACAAAGTTTTTGATGGAATCCCCAGGCACTCAAATACTCACTGTTGCCAGTTTTTGGACAGCCTCATCTGATGCCCCAAGTGATGCAAGACCAATTTCGTGGGAAAACTGAGCAAAACTGGGTTCAGCCAAAAGAGGGACATGGCCTAGGAGCTCATGGCAGGTATCACTGGAAAAAGAAACAAAACAAGAAATCTCATGATTTGTCTTTGTGGCAAAGTGAAAAAGCAGCACCACTGAACAAACTCTTGCATTAAACTTTAATATCTAAAAGACAGAGAAGTGTCACTCATTTATCTGAAAGCAACCGAGCAGGTCATACCAACCCTATATAAAGTGCATCAAATCAGATAAACAAGTGAAGTTGCCTAAGATTAAGATCTGAGCTTCCCATTTGTGAGGCAACTGGATATTAAACTAACTGCACACAGTGACATTAGTAAGAGATCTCCAATAACACGTTGTGCTTTTGAAAATCCTGCACTTAGGAAGGTGGCACTTCAGCATGCTGTACCTTCATTACATTCAGTGTGAAGGCTGAGTCTTCAGCACCTTAAAAATAAGTTTTATGCTGGTGTTCTTGAACAGCTTTTAAGTAACTTGGCTCTGGGCAAGCAAGATCCAAAAGTTGCTCTCAAATCCTACCGCAAGATTAAATGACTCACGGCTCTGGTGTGTAGAGGGGGTCCGAGCTGTGTCTGACATATTGAGTGCAGTGAAAAACTCGGAATGCTAATCCTGCCAAGAAGTCTCTGGGTGACAAATATCCAGCAACGGGGCGAATGGTGAAGCCTGTACGCTCTGAAAGTGAACAGAGAAACTGTACATTAGTTTAGCACAGGAGGCACAACGGTGTCAGCTTTCCTGCTGGATCTGAGGTGACAGCCACGGTGCTACCTTGGCTCAAAACCATGTGGGAAAATGAGGCACAATTAGGAAAATTAGGCATAGGCTTGAGAATGAGCAACATTTTTAAAAATGGCTCTACCTCTGTGCTAATGGATTTCCTAGGATTCCATGCCTAGAGTCAACAATATAGCCAGATATCTCCCTAGCCAACCCTAAAAATCTTTTCAGACACTGCCCCTCAAATGTCACTGTATGCATTGAAAATACATTAAAACACAGATGGCCAAAAGGCCTCCTAAGGGGCCAGAATGAACACAAGTCACCAAGGGTGTTTCCTTGTGCCCACGAAATAGTGGGATTTGCAGTGGACCTTGGTTTACTTTGAAAATTAGAAAATTTTAGCAAATCAGCACATTACCTTTCAGGAAACGGGACACATCTTCCAGCTGGGGGATATTGTCTTCCCTGTACCCACAGTGTTTGGTGAGCAAGGGGAGGTTTTTAAGGTACTCTCTGCAGGCATAAGTTGGGTAAAGTTTGTTAAGCTCTCGGTACACAGTCCCCCAAGTCTTGATCTCCTCCTCAGTGAATTCAATCTTGGGAATTGGGTCACCACTGCAAGGAGAAGAGGAAGAAAGGACATTCCTCAGTAAATGGCTAGTAAGAGGTGACTAATTTACCTACTATTCCTATTTAACACCTGTGTGACTGTGACACCTGGCATTAGACACTGTCAAATACACAGTGAGATCTGGTCTATGTCCTGGAAAGCTTTTAGTCTAAGGACTTGCCTTCTTTTTCATTTTAACCAGTTGTCAGGAATCTTTGCATTGAGCTCACTTAAAACTTTGTTTCTGTAAACAGTTTTAATGGTTTAATGCCAAGAGTAAGTTTTAAAATACCTGTGTAATCTCTTCACAGCTTCAGGAGCTGATGACACATCCTTTTCCCTGCTGGATTTCTAAGTCTGCAATTATTTTCCATTACCCTTTTAATTTGTTTTAGGAAAAGAGAATTCCCTAAATTAACAACACATTGTGTGACAGCAGCTAAATACACATCAGGTAAAAATCATACCTCTGTGCAGAGGAGACAAGTGCCTCTCTGAGCATATTAATTTTAGTCTTTCTTTCCTGTTGAGGCCTCAGGACCTTGAATAAAGTGGGTTATGGCAAGGGCAGTGTTACGCTGCATTTCCACTGCCAACTAAGGAACTGGCATGGAAAACGTTTTTCCAAGGGAATCTCTGTCAACAACATATTAACAGTAATCAGCTCGGGACTGTAGTAACCAGTTGCATTAAACACACAGTGCAATGGAACTCTAAATACAGACCTTTCCTAGGTCATTTTCAGTTGAGGAACTTGACACCTAAATTCAATCAGGCCACATGAAAATCACGCTTAGAAAGAATTTACAGCACTGAGTTACGAAACTCTTACTGCTTTAAGAGCTCCACCCACTACCCTGGAAGAAGCATCTCCGAAGACAGAAGCTCTTAGAATTTACTTTCACAGAAAACTTCTTATCTACACATCACACATGCTAGTATTAACCAGGAAAGAAAATTCAAGTATTAACATTTGCCCAGAAAGTTTAGTCTCAGTGGTCACTGGGCTGTGTATTGGGATTTGCCTCCCCTCCCTCTCCTTTGCAGAGCAGCTGGCCAAGCCACACTGCCTCAGACTGACCAGAGCTGCTTTGATCTACCTTCTCATCTTGCCTTACATCTCCCTTCCTTTCACCTCCTTGGCTCTGATTCCTGAGCTGAACATGCATGTCTCAGCCTGATCTGAGCCCCAGAAGGTGAGCTCCCCACAGTCCACTCTGCTATTATTTCAAAGCACCCAGAAGGCTTATTCTGGAAGAATTCAAGCTTACTGTTTGTAGTTCATAGCCAGGTCTGCAAAATACTTTCGCCTCTTGCGATAGACATTGTCTTTGAAACCCTGGTGGGAAGAAAAGAAAACACAGTTCAATGAGTTTCCTAGCTGTAATAAATAAATCAATTTAAAACAGGACACTTAGCATTTCTTCAGTTGGGGAGTGTAAAAATGAAAGGTGATAGCAGGAAAGTCATAGCTGTAGTTTGAAATATTTAATAGACGGGAACTGAGCAAATACTCCAAAGTAGGAATCAGCTGGTTTATGCATGCAACTATATACTTTGTTGACAGGGATTAATTTTAGTCATATCAGTATTTATACAAACTTAGTTACTTGCTTGGTTATTCTAAATTACAGAATAAATTGCCTATTTGCACTGCCCAAATATCAGTTTGGTTTCTCCAGTAAGGAAGAAAGAAAGAGGAGGAAGAAAGCCTGCCTCAAAACAGCTTTTATTTTTTCAGCTTTATAAATTTGTATGTGACCACTCAGGGCCCAGTCCTGGAGTTCTTGCACAAGTAAGCCCTGCAGAAAGGCACAGGAACTGAATTCAGTCAGTCTTGCCTGAACTAAGAAAGAGACATGAAATCCTCCAGAGAAGGTGCTCAGACCCCCAGAGGTGCCATTGAGAAGGAGGAGAGGGAGGAGGAAGAGCTGCTATTTTTTTTAAGTCAGCTCCACAAAGGATGTTTCCAACTATGGCTTGGGTGTAGGGAGGGAAAAGTACTTACGGGATGGTCGGCATCTAAGTCAAACCCGTACATCAGCACCCGGTTTGCACACTTATCCAAATCTGAGATCTTCTTTGGAAACCAGGGAACGTTCTCCATGTCTAGGGAAGGCATGGAATCCACAAGGTTATTAATAACACCGAGGGAGGAAACGCTGCTTATGGTGGTTACAGCTCAATCTATAAATTAAAGGGGCACGAATAAGACAAGGGAGTCCTCTGCCTATCTGGCACCAGCCTCCAGCTCACACTTCCTCCTCGGTCACTGCCACAGTCTGCCTGCAGAGTGCAGCCAGCCCCAGAAGCCTCTGGGAAGGAAACAGTTAACATGGGTTTCCCTGGCCCTTTGCTGTTGTTGGAGTAGCATCTAGAGGATCCCGTGGAGACAAGGTCTCCCTGTGTACAGCTGCTGGGAATCTTGTGGGGCACAAAGGGTGCAAAGGAGAACAGAAGAGATTTGCCTGTGGTCCCTGGGCAGAGTGGGAGCAGGTTAGAGTTCCTCCTATCATGCTTTACTGACCATGGGAAAGGGATGTTTCTCCATGGTTATGTACCTGGGAAGCATCCAGCTTTGCCTTGAAGGGTCTGAGGGGAAGAGGAACAAGAGGCCCTGCAGCCTGAGAGAGGTGCATCATTACAGTTTTGCTACCAACCACTTTGGGGTTATTTTTAGCCTAAAAGAGTTTTTTGCCAAGCTCTTGGCAGAGCAGTTAATACACCGTTTTTCTGCCTCAATGCTCTTCAGTTTACTTAAAAAGGTCAGGAGACTGTTTAGATTGAATTTCCCCTTACTTAAGGCTAAAGTAAGCCATTTTATCCAAGAACTCCAGATCTCTCCTTCCCAAGCACAATGACTGAGAAATACATGGGACCATCTTCCTGCTGCCCTGAACTTTGGGCATCTCTTTAATTAGAAGTGAAGGTAAACAGGATGTGTAGTATCTGAAGGTAAAAGGTGCCTCTTCCCTACTAGTATGAGCAGCCAGTTATGACTAAAAGTGGGTAAAAAGGATAATGAAATCAAGAACTACGTGAGGAAATTGCAGAATCCGTCTTCCACTCTCCCCAGCATCTGACCTAAACTGGGATCTGTCAGTATTACATCTCTGCCATCATGGTGTACTCGAGCCCTGCACCCAGACTTTTCCTGCAGGCCAGCCTGCTTTGACAGGAGCACAGACAGCAGACACACAATTTGCAGCAGCCTGACACAGCCTGAACTCCCAGATGACAGCAGCCAACACAGCCCTGCTCGTGTCAGCCAAACTACACTCACACATAACACAGAAACAGGTACCTGGTAGCAGGTGCCTGAACACACTACACAGATGCAGGTGTGGACAACCATAAAAAGATTTCAAACCAACACATTCAGAAGTGCATTTTCATCAGAACTGCCTTCTGTACCTACCATCTCCCAGGACATTGAAATGCTCTGTTGGGCTCACAGAGACGACGTTGACGTGGGATTTCAGGAGCTGGAAGATCTCGTTCAGTTGCTCCCTGTTACTGTCACAGTCCACAAAGATCTCAAACTCAGAATTTCGTCTCTTGGACTTCCGTGACTCGATGTGTACCAAATTTACATGCTTCTCCTGTTTGGTAAGAAGTAAGGTTCTCAAAAAGACAGACTGAAAACAATTGACTAAAAATCAAAATAGTTTTTCAAACTATTTTACTGCCATGAACTATCCACCACCTTTACGAAGCCATTTTAGTTAATTGGATCTCTTGATAGCAGTTTGCTTATTGGAGGGGAGAGAAGGTTTGATTTTCTATTCAGAAGAAAGTGAAAGTGAACCTCTGTTCTTTCAGTTTTATTTACATTTGGGAAGCACATAAAGACACAGTCAGGAGGTTTAAATTCATAGACCTTTTTCTTTCATCCTTCCCATAGGAAGCTGATTAGCAAAATTCACCAAAATGCCAATCAAGTCACCATGTAATTATGTCACAAGCGTGCAAAGGATTTAAAAGCAGTAGTTTTCAGGGCATTAGTTTCACTTCTCTTTAATCTGAAAAATTGTCTAATCATGTGTTTTATATTAGGAACATTGAGAAAACCCCAGGCTAAAACTCGCAGGGCCACACACCAGAGCACAGTGGCTCTGCACATATTCCTCACAAAATACCTGCCCAGCAGCTGTGCAATTGCAGCTCCTCTGTCACCTTCAGTCTGGCTGGGCAGTGTGACAAGGGCACTGCACTCAACACAGTACAGGGTGACACCCCAAGTGTCCACCTGCCATCAGCAGGGCCTTCAGACCGCCTGTTATTCCCTGCAAAAACGCTGAGTGCCAGTCCTCTTGTCATGAGGGGGAAAAACAAACCTCTCTTAGTGTTTAGTCAGTGCAGGTAAGATTTTTAGCCAACCATCATCTAATTTCTGAGGCATAAATTTGCCTTCATGGGTAATTTTGGGTGCAAAGTGGGAGCCAGGTTAAGAATCACATCCTTTATAAACGGATGTAATTAATTCTAGTGTGTTCCAAAACTGCCCTTACAATTTAAAAGCACAGAGTTGCTGTAGCAATATGGTTATAACATACTTACCTGAAAGAGTTTTAATGCTTTTACAAGCCCTCCAACTTCATTCTTCAAGGAAAAAATGATGGCTGTCCTTCCTCTTTCAGATGCATGGTCTTCATTCTCTTTATTGTCTTCAACCATCATGTAAGCTGACTTATTTAACTAGATGCAAACAAACAAAAAAAATTGTTTGAATGGATAGCAGTGCAAAAAGTGTAACTTTTCACATTTCAGGTTGTCTTGGGGTATTGCTGTGCTTTGACTGATCAACCACAAAAAGACAGTTACGAATTAAATCATTGCACAATAACAGGAATAAAGTTAGGCAAACATAGAATTTGTGAGAGATTGAAATACCAAGATATCTTTCTTTTAGTTGGATGATTTTATGGACATCTTTAATTATTCCCTAGGATGCAGAAAACGTTTTTGATGTATAGTTTATAATTAGCATTGTTACTAGGAGGAAGGAGAGCAATAAGATGTCAGCAGAAATAGTACATTGAACAAAACACTTGTTAGCAAGTTCAGTGAACACTGGCAAAGGGAATAATCCAAATCCCACAGGACGTAGGTAGGAAAAGATGAATCAGGATTCAGTAGATCAGAACTGAAAAATCACTGCCTTTCTCTCGTTACATAACTGTAAAACATTGTTTTCACAGGGCAAGGAGACAAACCTAAGAGATAAAATGTTTTGCTGACCAGAATCTCCTGACCATAGAGACAGTCCCTCTCTGATCAACCACAGCCAAGCTGCTCCATCGGCTGTGTCCCCTAATTCGTATGTCAAACCCTTGGCATAGTCACCCAAATCACACAGTAAAAATTCAGACACCCCACACTGTCAGACCGTGTGGTTTGGTACCTTACTAGTGATCACACTCCTCACTGTGAGGAAATCAGCAGCTATCACAGACCATATCCTCAGCTACATGTAGCCAGGCCATAAATAGAGATCATACTGAAACAGTAAACAATGGGGAAAATGCAAAGTAAAGAAAAAAATACAAGGCTTATAAGCAGAGGCCGTCCCTCATTGGTCTTCAAACCTTGCAAAAAAGAAAGAATAAAAGGTGAGGTTTCTGAACGAGTCAGTGAGAAAGAGGAGAGGAAAAATGAAGGCACGTTGTTGCTATTTGGAATTATTTTTTGATCTGACACAGCTTTTAAAGATATCACTATCTTGGGACATTTTCAGAAATGGAAAGAGCAAAACAAAAATGCAGTCAGAAGTCTCTCCAGCTCTAACCCCTTTAAAATTGATAATGCTGAACAGCTAAATGTTTCTACCTATAACTGAGAAGATTGAAAATAAAAAACAGCTTTTACCTATCTTTTATCAAAATGTTCTCCTTCACCATTCAGATTAAGAAGGTAAATCTGCCTCACAAAATAGTTACATTCGTTTCATTTTAGATTGACTGATTTACAATGAGGCAGATACTTGATGCTGCTCTAAGGTTTCAAGCAGGTTATTAGGCATGAGCTCTTTGGGATTCCAAAGCTGTGTCCTATGGAAAAGGTCCAAGCCCACTGATGCTAATGACAATATTTAGATTTCTGACTGGGTTCCCACCGCTAATGAGTTGCCACGATATGATGAGCCTGGACAACAGTGTCAGACCATCACACCACACCATCAGCTTGAGTCCAGACATCAAATTCTCTACTGAAAGTGTTTGGCAGGCCCAGTCCGGGTTCAGCTGAGCAGCCTGCAGGTTTCCCAGCTCACTTCAGTGTCAGATCACGATTACAAGAGCCAGGAGCAGGCACTGAGCAAAGGTACTTCAAGCAGAAAAGGAAAAGCTACGAGCGCCACGATTACATACAGGTCACTGGTCGTTTTCTCAAGTGCAGAGAGGCCATTTGTGTGAGCCAAGTCCTGTTCAGATGATACAGCTGTAGGAGAAGCTGTGTGCAAAGAAGTCTCCATGACAAGTAGAGTTAGGTGGTGGTCTTTGAAGGCAATGAATGTAGGGCTGGTTTATATAAGTGGCTAATAGGCAGCATGTTGGCTTGGCTACACATTTAGGAGCACTGACTTAAGCCCAGATCAGCCTTTATGAGATTTGGCACAGTTGCATGCAGTGTTATGAGGTGCACAGCTGGGACAGACTACCTGCACCGAAAACTAATGTTATTCTTTGGTATTTTGCTGCTGCAACTTACACTGTGTCTAGGATCAGGTGACAACATCTGTAAAGTTATATGTTTAAGAGATCAATGAAGAAAATACAACAAAACACAGAATGTTCTTATATGAAGCTCTAGAAATAACCTCTAACTTAGGAATTAGAAGTTGGACAAGAGAAATGGAGATGCTTACAATGCCAAATGCACACCATTTACATATTTAACCCTACACCAAAGCTAATATTTTGCTTTAATTAAAAAATTAACTGAAGACAGTAATGCAGCAGCCATTTGGGTGCAAGGCAACAGGAGAAAATGGTAATGCAGAAACAATCCCTCTCCTCCAGTGGCTGCACTTCACTTATATTTTATTCTCCATCAGTAACTCAGCAACCCAGCTCTAATAAAATCTGACACTTTTCCTTTGCATGGCAACATGTTTGAGCTTTTTGGAGGGTGAAGAAAGTAATATTGCATTGATGTTTTTTATTAATGATGCAAATCATTAACTGATTTTCCACCGACCTGACTCAGTCTTGATGAAAATACACAAACATAGAGATATTCTAAAGCCTTTATTTAGGTAGCTAACCAGGTGCTGTCTGGTTAAAGATCGCATTTTTTTTGACCCATAACAATTATCTTCCCTTTCTCCTTCTCCCCAAAGGTTATTCACTGAGAGAGAGAGATTTGAGGGTGCATATTTTGTGCTTTAATTCTTTACATTAATGGATAACCAGGATTTAAAATTATCCAAACGTATTTGCTTTAAAAAATATGTTTTAGAGCCATAAATTGAAAATGAAAAAATATTTTCAAAAGGTTTTATACTGATTGACATTAATCACGATTAATAAAACATGTCAATGTGCATTTTATATTCTCTTCCCTTTAAGTAGCTGCTTACTTTGTCACTGTCCTTTTGACACACTTCTAGGGAAGGGTGAAGACACGATGTTAGGAGTGATCACAACAAGATATCACATTACATTTTCCAGCCACACCAAAGTTCTTCCTAAGACTTAGCTCTTAGACACTTAGAAACCAAAAGCTGTGCTGATCAGCTTATTTGGCTTCCAAGTATCTGAGGGATACAGCAAAGCAATATTTTTGTGAAACGTTACTCCTTTACTGTCAGCATTCTTGCCTTCACAAGGAATGTTACAGACTTTATCAACTGCACAGTATCAGTAACTGCAGTCAATGGGTAAGTGCTGATTTTATCTGGTCTTCTCTGATGCACTAAGCAAATTCCCACTATAATGTGGAGTAACCCCAGAGTGAGTTTTTCTGGGCTATATCACACCCTCTGTCTCCTAAGCAATGATGCACCAAAAGTTGCTTAAGTACCTTAATTTCATGAGCTCGCATTTACACTTTGAGACTTTTTCCCCCTCCTCTTCTATCCAGAAACAGCAGCATAACCAGTCCCATCCCAATCCCAGCGGCACTGAACGCTGCCGCCGCCGCCAGAGGAGCCGCACCCCAGGGCTCTCCAATTAGCGCTCTCCAAGTAACCAGGGCCGGACAGCTCCCTTTTCCCCCAAATCCCCGCTCCGATAACTGCAACAGCGAAGCGCCCGAGCTCTGACTCCACAAAAGCGGCGTTTACTCCGCAAACCAGGACCGATCCCGGGGCCGGTCAGCGAGGATCCCATCCCGTACTTCCCGTGCCCATCCTGCTCCCCTCACCTGTGCCCACCCCGCTCCTCCCGTGCCCACCCCTGTCCCCTCACCTGCCCGGCCGGGTCCCGCGGGCTCGGCGCCGCCTCCAGGGATCCGCCGCGGCGGGGCGCGGGGTGCATGGCCGGGGCAGGCTCAGGGCAGCGCCCGGCCCCGCCGGCTTTATGGAGGGGCGAGAGCCGCCCCTGACCGAGGGGAGGGAGGGATGCGGGAAGGCGGGGGGAAGCGCTGCCCGGCCCAGCTGGGGAAGGGGCGCGTTGACCCTCTGCACAATGTTCACTCCGTTTGCAGAGCAGCGATGCTCGGATGCAGCCACCACCCGCTCCCCGTCACTGCACGCCGGAAAAACCCGCACAAGAAGCCGTCTCCCTCCTGAGCTGCACCTCCTCGGTCAGTCCAGAGGGGTCCCAGAAGACTGACTCTTTGTGGGTAACTCTGTGGGTTTTGCAGTTAACATAAATTTCCACGCCACGGGGCTGAGGGGAGCGAGCATTTGGATGGAAGGGGTCTTCCTTCATCGTGTCCACACGGGCGCTCCCCAACACTTGTGCACTCCCTGTGAAATGCATCAGAGGTGAGAGGTGGTGAGGGCTGGGCCCGTAGCAGAGGGGCTTTAAGCAAGGTGGCCTCCAAGGCTACAGGGGACCCAGCAGTGAGGGACTCCCCTAAATTCTCTGCAGCACTTAGTGCAGGTTGTTGTCTGAAAGTGGAACACAGTGGGCAGGTGTATTGAGCTCTGCACTAAAAACAGCAGTGCATTTCTGCTGTGAACATAAATTGCAGCATATTACTTCTTTTCTCAAAAGCTCCTGCGCATACAGGAAGAATAACTGCATTTCTGTTAGCAGAAAACTACATCTGTTCATATCATTTATGTTGTCATTTATTTTCTGCATACGTCTAGACATGTTTATAATATAAAAACTTGTGGGTTTTAGACTCCAATAATCCCAGTCCTCACTGTCTCCTCTCAGGTCAGACTTGGCAACATTAGGATAAGGGGATTTGTGGTCCACAGCAGGAGAAGCAAAAACGTTCCCTGGGAACATAATCTATTGGAGGTGTTACAGGTCTCTTGGGGAGGAGAAATTGATTATTTTGTGTTTGAGCTGTCCAAAACCAAAGACTCTGATCTTTTTTTATGTTCTTTTCAAACAAACCTTTCAAAGAAATGCTCAAAATCAGCAGCAACTAGTTTTACTCCAATATGTTCAAGTATTTAGTATATTAGTGTATACTAATATACCCAGTATTTTGCTCTTCTGTGCCAAAAATATTGAAACTTTGATTCCAGCTAGATCCCTTTGACACTGGTGTAACACACATGGCAAATCATATTGATGAAGCCAATATACAGGCTGACACCTAACCCAGGCAGGCACAGTCACACTTGCACCAACATCTGCAATGATATCAGGGTCTTCCTTCCTCCTAGAAGGCACTGAACTTCAAACAATCCTGTTTCTAAGAGGACTGAGGGTATCTACCTCAGCCGTTCAGACACAGCATGGGACTGAAAGAGCATGGCTGTGAATGATGACATAGCTGGAAAAGCCTTTTTTTTCCAGTTTGCTAAGGGGATATATTGTGTAATTAGATGCTTCAATTTTCCCTGCATAAAGAAAATGCATTATTTGTCAATACATGTCTTAGCCCTACAACAGGCATTTCACTTCCTTCCTGAAGCATAGATGTCCCCATCAAGTGAGCTGACTCAGAAAGCAAACAATTTGTAGGATCTTTACCCAGACTCCTAAGTGTATGAGAGCCTGGTGTTAATGATAGACCTGTAAACATGGGCACAGTAAGACATTTATGATGGAATATGACTAATCTGTCAATTTTCCCTAGCTCAAATGAAGCAATA
Source organism: Ifrita kowaldi (assembly GCA_013398055.1). NCBI lineage: Eukaryota > Metazoa > Chordata > Aves > Passeriformes > Cinclosomatidae > Ifrita > Ifrita kowaldi. Next base: position 166,257 of record VZRS01007802.1, on the reverse strand, counting down.
ATAATGGGGAGCCCACGGGCAGCTTGACCTATAACTGCTGAAACAATGGGAATGAGGTCAGGAACAGCCAAGGAAATTTAACCTAATACAAACTTAGTTACATAATGAGATAACTGGGATGCCCAGTGTTTTGGGGAGCAGATTAAAGCTGATTCACTGGTTTAGGAAGAAGTGCTTGTTCACCACAGTCAATACCCTGTGCTCTGAAAGGGCAGAACCACAAAGCATGAACTGACTCAATTACAGCCTGTTTTCACTGGGTGCTCGCTGGAGCCTGCTCTGCTCCTCTCCACGCAGGGTTTCCAGCTCCTCGGAATCTGTGGATGACCTTACAGGAGAACTGCTTAGAAGGTTTTATCAAAAAGCCGAATATTCACAGTTCTGGGGTTGCAGGGTTTTGGAAAACCCTCACTCTGTCACGAGCACAGCTGCTGCTTTGGGTTTTCACAGACAGAGGGACGCTTCTACCTTTTCCCAAAAGTGGGTAGCACATTCTACCATTTAGGAATGGTGGCTTGAGCCCCTCACCACAGAAGAGAGCAATATGGCACAGCAGTCAGGTATGGAGCACAACTCATACAGGGCAGCAAAATGCACAGGAGCTACCCTGCTCATCCTGGCAGGAGGTGGCACAAGCAAACACTGACCCAGAAAAGCTCTGAAATGTGACCTCGTTGGTCTGCAGGAGCACCGAGGCAAAGAGAGGCCAAAAGTTTTCAGTGGGATGTCGGAAATCTACACAGACCCTGAGGTGGGAAGGAACTGTGAAGGACAAAGACAACTGGGGCATCAACACCGCAGAGAAACAGGCCTCCCCTTATGCCATGGAGATAAGGCAATACAGTGATTAATTTTCCTCTAAAGCCTGCAGGAGATTTCTCACATATAGCCTCTCATACAGACAAAGCCCTCCAGACAGATAATCAGCACCTGAGGATGGAGCACAGGTCTGACCCTGCTCAAAAGTGGGTCAAGCTGATCACGTTTTGCAGGACAGGGCTTTGCCATGTGCAGCTGCCACAAAACCTCTTGCACTGGCACAGAGCAACCATGGCAGCACTCACCGTGAAGGCTACGAGAGTGGCTTTCAATTACGCTTTCCCTCATAATTCCTCATTAAATGAATTCTCCTCTGCCGCATTCAGATCCAAGTGAGAGGGTCATGTCAGACTGAAGTCTCATGTTTTCTCAGTCCTTTGCTGGAGTAGCTCCAGGAACATCAAGCAGCTCCAGGAGAGACCACGAGTCTATTCCTCCTTCCCATCTGCTAACTCAGAGGTGACTCTGCTCTAGTTTTCAGAGAGTTTCTGTTTTGTTCTTCAAAGCAGAAACTTGACGGCAGAGTTTGCGATCAAACAGTGGTTCTGACACTTGGGGGTACACATTTGTAGATAAATGCCCTGGTGATTTTTAGGCTGAAAAGTATTAAAACCAAGCTGTCACACCTGCAGCTCTTCCCCTCCCTAGAGAGCCAGCCAGTAAAGGACAGTTTTTACTGTCTGAAACACAACAACATAAACCTTCTGCCCTACCTCTCCTCTTCGTCCCACTCTGAGAAAGTTTGCTCTCCACGGGTCGAAATCATAGGGACTCAACAAACCTGACACATCTTTCCAGACATGGCACAAGTCTCGTATTTACCAACACTCTGAGGAAGCTGGTCTAGAGGGAAAAAAAAGGTGGAAAAAAGAAAAATCAGGGTCTCCCAGGGGTTCCAAACCGGGGGAGAGACAGAGTCAGAGGGTGATTTTGTTGAACTGGTGAGGCAAGAACCATGGAAAAGCAGACTGGGAATGATCTGTAAGGATATTAATCTTCTGCTGAAAGATAAGATTATCTACCTGAATGCAGCAAGACTGAAGGAGAGAATCAGTCAGCCCTGAAGTCTTCTCAATCCCATCGAGGTCATCAGTGGGAATTACCTGATCTCCCCATGTGATAGGAGAAAGTGCTCTAATCTCCAATAAGGCAATTTCACAACATCACTTCTGACGTATAAACCCCCTTGGACTTGATTTGGCCCAGCCATCTGCCTTTCCAAGCAGGACCATTTGTCTGAGACAAAGTGGCCACTTGAAACTTTTCCAGAAAAAGGTGTGAAGTGTGAACTCCCTGAACAAAACAGGTTTAATACCACTTAATACCAAGCTTGCTCTAATCATAATTACTTTCTCCAGAACAGACAACTGGAAATTCTAATCACAGCCCTCTGCCTTTCTGTTAATTAACTGCTGCAGGCAAGTCATGCCTTTAAGAATCTCATGGCACTTAGACAAGCACAGTGGAAGTTATAGGAAGAGTGAAGAGGAACATGATACAGCCCTCTGCAAAGTTTGTTTTCCAACACAGGTTTTACAGATCTTCCTCATATTCTGACTGAATGCCCTTGTATACTGATGCCCAAAAAGCTGCTGCTCTGAAAGTCTGGCTCATTTTCTTCTACTCATTTTTAATATTTATAAAGCATTTATTGTCACAACACCTAAGCAGCGGCATTCACTTCCAAACACTTTCTAATCTTCTTTCTCTCAACCTTTGATTTCTCTCACATGAATGAGGTAACCTGTGATTGTGGCTTAGGTCATTTACCTAAATGCAGGGATTTAAAAAGCTCCAAATCCAAAGCTTTTCAAATTTTCAAAGAAATGTATGGCTCTGAAATCCCTGTCTTTCTACAGAGAATTCTTCCATTTTCTCCCTTCTTCTGCGAACCACAATTCTTCCAACAAACACTTCCCAGAGCAATTCACCTAGCCTTTCACCAGCATGAGGCTGTGACAGTGTCACACCCTGAACTCTGAGGAACCTCCAAGAAATGTCTGGAAGTCCCAGCCCCTGAGAAGGGAACCACATCCCCATGAGGGTGGTTTAGCAATCAGTTCACTATTCATGCTACCGAATAGCTGTTGATTAATAAAGCATTTAATTCATAACCAGTTAATATGCAACAAAAGAAAAGGGGGATTTAAATTACACAATTATTTAAACATTTACAAATATCTTTTTCCAGTGAAAAGTGCAAGAACCAATGAGGCAAATTACCCTCTCAGCGTGACCCAGGCAGGTGTAGTATCAACAGCCTTCAAGCACACTTATTTTGAAAAGCCAGAGCTGCTGTGTCAACCTACTGAAGCACATCCAGCCAACAGACCATTCACTGTTTGTATATTTGCTTTGGACAGTTTAGAGAAGTAATATTAGCCCTTTCATCTGAAGCAGGAAATATTTTTCATTTCAGAAAAGCTAAATAAAATCACGAGTGACATGAGTTACTTGCTGCTCTGAGCAAACAAGGTATAGTTTTTCCTAACAACACCTTGGTAAACTTTTTACAAAAGGTTAGTTTAGCTGCTGCTGGGACAATGGAGAAACCAGGCTCTGGTTTGTTTTCACTAGTGAAAACAATATCGCAAAAGTAATATCAATCAGCTACATTTCAAACCAAAGTGTTGTCTGGCTGTGAACCAAAGTCGTGGAAGAGCTCTTTGCTCCAATTACTCTGGAGCCACTTGGTATACAAATGCCAATTACAACTTCCTTTTATTGCCTTATCTGCTCAGTGTCGGTCAAGTCACCTCAAGATAGGCATGGTCCCCCACCAGTCAGCAAAGATTCCGTGTGTTACTAGAGCAAACAGGATTTAGTCCAGCCAAAACCATCAGCCAGGGGTGGGGAAAGCCAAGTGGAAAAGCTCAGCAAACTGATCTGCCTGCTGCCTGGAAATACGGTGCAGCCTGGAGAGGACAAGGAAATATTGTGTTGAGCCTTGCAGATTCTGCCCTGCTCAGGCTTGCAGCCCAATCCCTGTAGCTCAGGCAGGGCTGAAGGCTCACAGATGGTTTCACAGCAGCCTGAGCCGAGGTCGCAGCTCTGCACTGCACCAGTCCTGGCCATCAGCCCCAGAACCCTGGCAAGTGGAGGGAGGCTGAGAAGCTGCTTAGTGTTGATGGCTCTGGCACCAGGTGCAAGGTGCTAAATGCCATAACCTGAAAATGAAAGACTGAGTATCCAAAAAGAGAAGAGTGTGCAAGAGCCTTAGGCAACCTCAGCCACCACCACTGAAAACAGCCACTCATGGCATTCATTACTTCTGACCAGGTCCTGGTACTTCTCCTGATGCCTTAGGTTTTAACTTTTACATTTTTCAAATCCTGTACTGCCTAGTGTATAACCCAGAAGTGTATAACCCAGTGGCCTGTTAGCTGCTGTTCTCTCATGCTGGTTAGATGTAACAAAGCCTCTCTAGATTTGCTCTTCAAGGATACCTTGATTGTCCCCGGCCCCAAAATGTGTAAAGTAAAAGCCTTTGAAGAGGAGGGGCAAACTTGGGGTAATTACAACATTAACTGAAGTTATAACTGGAGAATTAACCCCGATATGCAAATGGACCAAACTTATAAAAGTGTGAAGAACCTGTGACCCAGGGTCCTCTTGGGTGTAGCCTTTTGACTGCCCAGGGTGTACCTTTGAAGGCTCTTCAAATAAATACCTATTTTTGTTCTCTGAATCTTGTCTACCCTCTGTTTTCAGGTAGCCACTTCAAGGCATCATCCATTCATTAAGAACAAAGTGTAGTAGAAGTGGACTCCATTCATTGAGGAACCACCCTGGTAGCATTGTTTCTACTACATTATCATTACAAAACCTCGGGAATTATCCAGTGCTTTCACATCACAAACACAAAGCAAAACAGTCAAATGCATAAATAAGCCTGCTGATAAGAGCAGTCACGCTGTCTGTTAACCTCAGCCTGTTGGCCTAATTAGTAGAACAGCAGCATATTGTGTATTCAGAGTGAGGTGGAGGAGCGAACAAAGGAGGAAGCTTTGTACTCGCTAATGATATGAGTAAGCAGAGCTCAGAAAGCGATTCAGCAGACTTTGATCCACTCAGGAAAGAGAACAAGAGCTCTCCAGGTACTTCTGACACAGCCTCACCATGGGCTTGCGCCAGTAACCAGCCTCTGCCATGTTCACACTCATTTAGAAAGTGTATCCGACATTAGATTTGATGAATGTAAGAAGCCGGCAGACTGTATGCCATGTGTTTCACACACCCTAAACATAGCCAGGCCAAGGGAAATCAAGAGATTACTCCAAGGCCCAAACAATCACAAAAGACACCGGGTTTGCCTGTTACAGCAGGTTTTTGGTGCGTTTCACCCCCGTGAAGGCTGTAGATGATCAGCCTTTCTGAAACAGAGGACATGGTGTTCATTCCCAGCCAGTCTGTTAAAGTCCCTCAGGGCTCCACAACAAAGTGAGCTCAGAGGACCATTCTCTGTTCACAGATTTCAGACATCCCCCATCCACTGAAGTCCTGAAATCACACAGAGAAAGAGATGACAGAGGGCAGCCTCTGGTCTAGACACTGGCCATTGACCAGCATGAACAACATAAATTAAATCACAGTCACTTGTTGCTCTAAGGATGAAAACCAGCGAGGTAAACCCATCAATTCACAGCAGCAACCGTAAACACACCGGCAATTGTAAAATATCCAGCCTTGGAGCTGTGAATCACATCATCATTTCCAAGACTGGCAAGAGCTGTTCATCTCGCTGTGTTCTCATGACAGATGTTTTTTCCCCTCTGAGTTTCTTTTATCTTATTAGATTTTAGCTCCCATTATAGTTAGGACAATTTTGTATTGGGGCAAAATTAATTAGTTTGCATCAAAGGAAGGCTCCTTAAAACGTAACACTAATGAGTCTCATCTGCCTGATTAGAGGGCTTTGCTTTTAGGAACACTAGGTACAAAATTTTATTTCAGAGAAATAAAACATTATAAGGTTATTTAAGGTTGAAAGCATTAGCTAAACAGTAACCAGGATCATGGATAAAAGATCAGGGTGGCAAACTGTGAGCAGACTTACAACTGACAAGAGGATGCAAGTGTAGACCAGAACAGGCTAATGAGGTTTTGTCAAAGATGTGCAAGCAGAGCTCAGTACAATTCACAACAATGTATTTAGTGAACTGACACTGTGCCTCTCATCCATTCACAGTTCTCTTCACCTATTCACATGCTTGTAGGGACTAAATGGAAAAGAGTTGTGGATTGGAAAAGACAGTACCAATTTTTAGAAAGAAAAGATGGGAAAAAAGTTCATTCTGGATGAGTCAAACTAATCTTTAATATCTGGCAAACTACCTGAACAAAATATTTACTTATTTTTAAATCTGCTTTTAGTAAAAAACAAGTTGTGTTTATCAATGTTGGCTTTGACTGATGTGAGAATTACTCTACAGAACAAAGGGAGTTAAATAGATTGGGTATTTCTCATTTTTATCAAGCTTCTTCACCCCAGCCACTTTCTCTTACCTCATTAGTACGAACAATTAAAAAAATACAATCTAGAATTAACTTCCTGAAAGACAGGGCAAAATTCACCTGAAAAATCACCTGGTAAATGTAGTTAGCAGAGTTTTTCTGGTAAATTTGGCATAGTACACAATAAATGACATCTGCACAGCCACATGCTGGGCCATTTGTGAATAACAAACACGTGACATAAGCACATGCAGTAGAATATAAGGGAACTGCCTTCAAAGTGACATCTCCCTCCACAAACCTCTCGAGCACGGACACAAGACTGAGAATGAAGATGTGGTGTTTGGAGAGGCCAGGTCCCAGCTGCTGGCAGAAACAGCTCCGTGTGAGAGGAGGCAGAAAGCCCATGACTGGACAAGCTTTTACACCACATCTGTGGCCACAGAAACCAGAGTAAATTTGTGAGTGTGCTCTCAAAGCCACCCAGGCAGACGCTGAGCAGTACGACTGAACAGGCACCACCTCTGGCTGGTGGAAAACCATCCAGACCTGCTGCAGAATCAGATCGCAGGGCACCGAGGGCTTACACAGCTTGAGGCAGTTACACACAAAAAGTCTTTGGATAAACCAAGAACTGAATTCAAACCTCTTTTACTTCTTTGTTATGGTAAGATTTCAACTCAAACATTACCACTTTTTTGTCAAAATTACCTTGACCTGCAACAGGCAACACCGAAACCTTTTTATCCTTTTGCCAACCTAACACTGGAATTCAAATTTTAAAGAACTAATTTCAAACACCCATGTGTCACCTTCTTCTGATGCCATGCATACTGCACCTGTGCATAATATCCTCCTGCCAGCCTTCTGCATTAGGTCAACAACAACAACAACAAAGACAACTGTGCCTGTTATGCAGAAGCTTTTTGTTGTCTCGCGGAAGAAGCAAAAGGGCCCAGAGCATGTGTGGGAAGGAAAGACCTTTGTTTAATTTTATTATATTTACTTCTTTCAAGTCTAAGTAAACTCAGGGATCAGCAGATCAGGACTGGTTAATTAAATCATGACAGCACTTCCTTTACCCTGTGTGGGCAATCACATTGTGCTGTGTCACATTCAGCAGGTTCTTGCAACAAAGGATCCTCAACCTTTACACTGTGGACAAGAAATAAGTGTGCCTCCCAGATGGCACTGCAGTATTAAGAGCTCTTCTGATGTAAAAGCTGACAGCTGAGGAGTAGCAATGAGATTATTTTCAATACTTCCATTGTGGGGGTTGACTCCAGATCTGTTGGTTAAAGTTACTGGTAACACTGCAATAAAAGATCTGGTTCTGATTCTGATGTTCATCACTGAGTGCTGGACAAAAGGGAATCGAGCAGGGTGGGCTCAAAAGTACATGTGCACAGACACACTGCTGCATGCTGTCCTCACCCACCTGCTCTGGAGTCCAGAAAGGCTGCAGAAGCAGGAAAGCTGCAAGGAGTTTGCCTCTCAGGATTACCCCTGGCTGCTCTTGCTTGTATTCATAAGCACATGGACTGTGCAGGAATTGGCTTGGTCAACTCCAACCCCTCCCCAGAGCAACTCAATGCCAGTATATTTTGCATCTATCTCCCAGCTCCTTTTAGGAGTTGTGAGAACCTCTCCAATAGGGGAAGAAGGAAAAGGACAAATCTTCCCTACATTTGGGCTTGGGACTTTCCCACGAGAGCAGCTCACATTGCACAGTGCCAATACATTTAGGTCACTTTCCTTGGACCTACACCATTTGTCAGCTCATAGGCAATTTCCTGTGTTTCTTTTTCTCTACTCATAAATATCTTCTATCTACTGACCTCACAAAACCAGACTCCTCCCTTGCTCTTCCATGTTTTCTCCATTCATTTTTCCCTTTCTTATTATTCCAGCCTTTTCTGTCTACTACTGCTCTTCCTTCCATTTAGCCACTGTAATGACTTCATCCCAAATGACAAAGTGGAGTTATTTTGCAGTTTTGTTTATTCCCACCTAAGCTGAAGTGTTTCTCCTTCTTTTCTACTCTCCTAACTTATTAAATCAAAATCTTTACTAGTCAGGCTGGCATAAACTCAAAATGTCTTCCCATGGTTCCCGTGTCCAGCCTTCCCACCTGACTAATGAGGAAACGCTCTGATGTTGAATAAAAGAGTATGTGCTCCACAAAGAATTTTTGATGGGAAACTGAACCTTCTGACATCACTGGCTAATTATAATGCAGCACTGTGGCTGTATTGCAGGGCTGGACAAAAGCGTGCACGTATTTTCCTGTGTGCTTCAATATCCTCCTATTGACAGAAGATAGGGTGACTGGTCTACAACTGGAGGCCAGGAAATTATTTTTCTGATTTCATTGGAGTAATTGACAAAAGTGCTTCCTTTCTACATAAGGTTAACAGATGGCTTGTTAAAGTTACAACTTCTTTAAACAGAGCTGTCACCAAAAATTATATACATGACAACAAAAATAATATTGATACAAACTCACTGCAAAATTAAAATGAAGTTTGCATAACCTAAAGCACAGAATAAATAACTGCCACTATTGCAACACAGAATACCAAGGTGCATTCGGTTTTTTAAGATTTCCTTGGAAAGTGGATGAAGGGACACAAATTGGAGAGGTGTCAACATGGGACTTAAGTTATCATGGGCACAAAGATGCAGTCAGTCCCTGTGCCTATGCCAGGAGCAGGCTGCAGTCTGCTGCAGACCAACAGGCAACACAAGCACCAACCCTGCAGGGCTCTGCTTTCACATCTTGCCTCTGTCACGTTCAAGACCTGTGCAAGGCAAGGGCTTGCAACACCTGACTCCGCCTCACCTCCATCATGATTTGGCTCCCTGATGCATCACCGAGCCAGCAAAAAACAAGGGGGGAGAGTGGGTGAATTAAAAAAAGAAAATTTTGAAAAATCCATCAATACTCATTTGCCCACCTGCTGTGGTTTTTAAGACCTCATGTTCACCTTCAGCTTGTCTCATTTCTGTAAGAGCAGGAGAAACTGCAAAGCAGATTGAGCTTTGAAAACAGAATATGTAATCAGTGTCACCTGGACAGATCTAGAATGCTAACGTAATTACTGATATGTAACACCTTTCTTCTTCAACATCACACTTATTCTTTATCCTTTTTGTCAGGATTCTTCCAGGTTTTTCCCTATTTTCCTTCTTTCTCCGGTATCTCTTTTTCATCTTTTTTCTTTCTCTAGTATTACTGCCTTCTCTTCACAGCCTCCTACCACTGTTACCTTATCTTTGCGAGCTGTTTCACAGTAGCCTTTGTATACAATTCAGCTCCCAGACTTTACTGAGCCATCACCAAGACATGCAGCTCACATGCAATGACCTGGGCGAAAGAAAAATGAAACCCCACTGGGTTTTCCCTGCGTTCATTCATTTTCTCCACAGTAACAACTCAGAAGCAAACCTATTCTCTTACTCATTTTAGATGGCAGCACCTTGCATTATAAAACTGGGTTTCTTTTTGCAAAATAAGTGAATCAGGGAGGGAAATAAAAGGAGGTGTAGGAGCAGTATTTCTCATTGCAAAACCTCTGTCAATAGCTGTTGGCAATAACCTGGTTTGTTTTGCCATGCTGGTGATGTCAGGTTCGCTCAGCTCACACCCCATCAGCTCTGACTGAGGGGCTTCACTCCCCGCAAGGCTGGGCAGCACAGCACAGCCACTCGCTGCCTGGACTTGCCTTCACATGAAGGGGTTTTGGGAAATTGGATAACATCACAGCAGACTGGTCCTTGCCCCAGGTGTAGCAGGTTCTTCCCTTCTCACTGACTTTGGCAGAGCACGTGAATTTCATCATCATGGCCAAAAAAATAAAAAGTAAACAGGGAGCACTGAAAGAGGACATTTAATTTTGAGGGGGAAATAAAAGGATACATTAGGAAACTGCTGTGACCAAGAGATTCTGCTCTAGAAAAAAAAACCAGCAAATTCTTCAGTGAAAAATAGGAGAGAGACTGCTGCTTTTGTAACTCCCAGTAGCAGCCAAAATAAGGGTAGTGAGAAAGAATATGGATTTTTAAGGCAAACAAAACCACAGTAACACCTCCATGCCTTTTAATGCCAATATAATAAACTATAAAGATATTCCATTTACAAATAAAGGTTGTATCTTCTTGGTTTTTTTGGATATAGCTTGATTCCAGTGAAAGGGGGTTATAACAGGGCAGTTGTAACAACACATCATCTTACAGAGAAAGGAATCACCATGGCAGTTACAAAAAATATGGACTAAAAAAGTAGTGACAGAAAATTAAGCAAGCAGAGTGTCATGGATACGGAGAAGCACAGAAAAGAGCTTTTTAGATTTCATGGTTTAGCCTACCAGAAATGATAAATTTGCAACATGAATATTGGGCAAGCATTAGGATATCAGCAACCACCTCCTTGCACTGCCAGAGGAGCAGATAAAAGCATTCCAATGCCACTGGTTTTTTGCCCATATCCCAAATTTCTTTGGTTTTGTGGTGCTTTGTCCCACCAGGAAAAAGTTACAATGTGGGATAAAGATGCCAAATGTACGTAAAATTGAGTCAACAGAATGTTAGAATCTGTCTTTGAATGAAATTATTTTATGGATCTATTAAGCCTAATTTAAAATAAGACCTTCCAGTCTGCTTTCTGCCTCAATTTTCTAGGTGTTTTCATGCCACAAGTTACATCCAGCTCTGTCCAAGCAGTACTGAGTTTGGCTGCTTTAGTTCAATGCTTCAGATACTGACTTTTGTTCATGTCACTGCATAGAGCAGTGACAAGTACTTCTCATTTTTTCCCAAATGAGGATGTTCTGGAGTTAATCAGATCTTTGCTCTGGAAGAAAGCTGCTCACCTGCTTGCAGACAGACAGCCAAACATTCTGAATCAACTGAGAGAGAGCTAGAGGCCTAGAGAGCTCTGACTTGCCAATGGGTATCAAAACAGGTCTAGGAGAGGGAATTAAAAAAAATACCAAACTCAGAACCCAAACACCTCCCCAGAAAAACCCCAGCCGCACCAAAATCCCCAACACATGCTGCTCACCAAGCACAGGCCGAGGGAGGTCCCTGCTGGCAGGATGATGAAACACACGTGCACCAGTTCCAAACACATCACCCACCTGCTCCCACAAATCGTTTCTTCCCGCTCTGAACCCCACGAACACGGCACAGTTACCTTGCCCTCATCCTGGCACCAGCCTCCCGCTCCCAAAGGCAGCACCACACCCACTGCACAAGGGCAGCTGCCTGCTGGGGCAAAGGGGGAATCCCAGCCTCCAAATCACCGTGTTTATCAAGGATAACAATTCCCAGCATACCTGAATAATCATTCTGCTGAAGCAAGGCTGACTGACCATTCCTGCAGCTCCTTCTGTTGCAGATGAGCAGGAGGATAGGACCCACCTGGGTTCCCACATGACATTGGTAATTTTTTTCTGTCACATGACAGGCATCAGATATCAGTAACAGTTTATCAGCCAACACTGGATATTGGTGTATTGAAAAGAAGAAGGAACAAAATAAAACAACAGATCTTGTCTCAGCTTTTTTCCTATATTACATTACATGGCTACTGCAGAATTTTGACTACAACAAATTTCAGCAGATGCACACCAGAAATAATGCTTCACTGTGGTGGAAGACACTTATGATATAGCTAGGGACAAACTAAGCTCAAAAAATGTTTATGGGGTGAGACACACATTAACTTCCAGATCATAAAAATGACTGTGCAAAAAAAGCAAGAGTTAAAATAAATATTCAGTGAAGGACAAACATATTTCACAGCACACAGACATTATGAAGAGGTTTGATTTTCCTCTTAAAACTGACACAGTTGAGAGTAACAGGCATTTCCAGTGGCTCAGAAAACAAATTTAATTGGCACTAGAATGAAGGAAAGCATACCAGGTTGGGTTTTTTTAAAAAAAGAAGCTTTATTACAAATCTGCAGGTTTAAGAAAATACCCCAAAACTGTCAAAGTAGTATGAAAAATGCTGTCATCTGATTCACAGTCACCAGTTTTCCCCAACAAACATAGCATACAAAAATTGATATAAACCACGGCAATTCTTTTTGGCGACACAAGTCAGATATTTGTAATTCCAAATTCCCTGCTGACAACTAAGATGCTGCTGGCAGGGGGATGATTAAATTGCACTGGTTTTGAAAACTGGAAGTTGGGATGGAAAGGTTATATACATATATACACTTACTGTATTTTACCACATGTCCAGGTAGCTCCAGGCAAACACAACATGGCCCAGCACAATACTGAAGTCTAAAACCTGGGGAGCCAGGGAATGTGTTTATGTGACATTTAGTTATTCTTATTCTCTGTGCTCTGGTTCCCATTTGCTTTTACATCTCAAACCAAATAACAACCAATTGTTTTCCACTCTCATTTACAGAAACAGAGGTTGAAGTGCTGCTGCACTGTCTCTTCAGACTCAGAACGTGTCAGGTGCACTGCACACAGACACAGGATCTAAAAATGCAGTGCAGTTAAAACATCACGTAATTACAGTGGGAGTTTTAGGAGATTGTACACTGAATTTCCTGCAATTGACCTAACACTTTAAGCTCCCCCATGGAAAACATGGCATTTCTCATGCCATTCAGAGATAATTCATACAACAAATGAAGAAGGAAAGAACTGATATATGTTACACTCCTAAACTGAAGCACAGACTGCTGCAAAAAACCCGAAAGGTCTGCGAGTACACCAGGGACTGAATCCAAACCTGCCCTGCAACTCTTAACTGTGGGTAGTTACCTGCAATGGCTGGAAGCTGCAGCACAGACCACTGGTAACAATATTCTCAAACCCTTTGAACTGCACAGGACTGAGATACCACAGCTCAGAGCTGCAGTGAAGATGAGGCTTCAGTAGAAGTGTGAAGGTTTGAAAGAAGCAGGATGAAACATTTCTGTTACAGTACCTGCTCAAGGTATTGATACGATCTTAAAAAATCCCCAAACAACTCTGTAATTTAACTCTTTTTATCAGGTGCTTGAAGGGGATTTTCTATTGGGCAATCCTCCTTTTGCCAACAGCAACTTGAAATAAACCGGCACCATGTTAAAAAACCACTCAGTGCATTTCATTCATTTTGCTGTTTCAACTTCAGTTGAAAAGCACAGAATTGAGAGTTATTGAAAGAAAACTACTCTGCAGGAGAGCAATTAGAAATCAACAGTCTCTCATTACCAGAGCAAGCAGGATGGAAGATGCAGAAGTGATTTACAGTAATTTCCTTCCCCATGCAGACCAGACTAACCCTAGGTTAATCAAGGCTACCTGGAACATTTCTTAAAAGCCACCTGCTGGTAAAGAGGTTGCCTCATTCTCCTGGCATTTACTGAAAACCTGATCTCTGAAACGCTGTAATGGAACAGTCCAAAATCTTCATTCCAAGGAAGGAAAATATTGCATGTACATTCTTAGGTGTGAACCTTCAGGCTTGGGAAACGTTTTTCTAGATTGCCAGCAAGTGTCTGATCAGCCTCACGCAGGACTTCAAGGAAACTCTCCACCTGGAAATAAAAAATACACACAAGAAAAAAAACCCAAAAATAGCTTGCATGAAACACAGAATTCTTACACTGGCACAGGGACTCTTTCTACTTCTGTACCTTCCAAATAAGAAGCAGTGAGCAGCAACCACAGCAATGAATAATGGAAAATGCCCCACAGTAGCTACCTTCCTCCTAAACCCCACAATTCCAGTTGGTCAAAAAAATGAAATGTTACCACTTTCCTCAAACCCTTACTTCCTTGTTTAAAGGAAACAGAAACTTTTCTCACCCAGAGAAAAGCACCCTATGAAAAATATTTAGAATAATTCTTCTATAAAAATACACAGGACAAATTTTCAGCTAGGATAAATTTTCAGACATCCATTCATTCCAGCACAGGTTGGCCCTGGCATCAACTGATGATCTCAGCAAAGCTCTGGCTGAAGGGAGACAGAACAGACAGAGGGGGTGAGACTGTCTGGCACTGGAATGGTGTTTTACCCGTGCCTGAGCAATTCTGTCCTGCTTGTACATTGGATTTGGAAACGTCCTGCCACCCAAGGAGCATTTTTTCAGCTGTGTCACAGACTTTGTCACATACTCACCGACGCAAAATACAGAGGTAAGAGGTTCTGAAAAGCACAGGAACATGTCTGTTCATTCAGGTGTCCCTGGTGCAGTCCTTCTAAGGTATTCTCCTGGAAAATGAGAAATACAACCAGCATGTCATGAACAGTTGTTGAGAAAACAAACTCAAAACTGTGCACAGCATCTACAGAATGTGCTTTGTTCTTATAAATGGGTAGAAAGAACAACCAGAACTTACAGTTCTCAGAGAAAGCCAGACACAGCTGATACAAAAAGGTGTGAAAGCTCACATGTCACAAGTTGCTTAACCTGAATGCTTCCATAATTAAAAAGGTCCAGCTGAGAAAGTGAGTTTATATATTGACAGTATTTCCCTTTTTTTTTGAATAAACTGACTTTCATTCAAAAGAAAGGGCAACATACATCTACAGAATTTATCATACAGACTCTTGGCACACACCTCAGAAAACCTGTGTCTCTCCCATCTCCCACACATGTTGCTACTTACCTTCTGGTTGATTCTCTAATGAATTCCCAGTAAGCAACTGCACTTGCACAGGAAAATGCCAACATTAATAGTAAAGACTTTTTCTTACCTACCCTGCAGAAATCCCTACTAGAATTTTGTTTACTCTTACCTTGGTTAGTTCTTGAAGCATATTGGAAAGTAATTCACAGCAAATATCCTTCAGAATTTTTAGATGGAAATCTTCCTCATTTACATCAGTCCTTCCAGTCTCTTCTTGCTCGGACTCCTTGGAGTTATCAACAGCTCTCTTCCCACAGCCCTCCATGTATTGTAAAATACGAATCAAGCTCCCAATCAGTGGCATATCTTAATACAAAATAACAAGAACAGTGAACTTTAACACTGAAAATTCTTGCCCATCCTTTCAAGGCATTAGAATTTTGAAACACACCACCAAAGCTATAGGAATGTTATTCTGACAGTGTTGTGTTTTGTTACTCAAAGACAGTTTTAAAGAAGCAAGTGGAAATGCAGCAGAAAACCAAAACCATTTCTCCTGCAAGCTGACCTATATCTACAAAAAGAATATGCCAGTGTTAAGGAGTATGAGAAGGAAACAGTCTTTAGTAGTATTCAGTGAGGGCAGTATGTTAAATTTGCATCCAGATAATCCTATCTGACAAACCAAACTGCTCAATGTCTTTCTGCTGCAGGTGACCCTGACCCGCATTCTCAAGACAGGCTTTTAAATCTAAAGACTTGGATTGAAAAGTAAGAAATGATAGATGGATTTAAGTAAGTGCAGAATCTCCCTCTACTACAGAAAAAAAAATACTCCATAATGTATTACTATATTTTAGCAAAAATAAATTCTGCAATTTTCACTAATTTACCCAACGGAGAGGACTGAGCAGAATCTGTACATTCTGGTACTGTAACCCCTCAGAATTTACAGCCCATCCAGTAACTGAACTTTGGGCTAGCTGTGATTTTGAGTAACCAGGAAAGAGTCTTACTGTATGCAATGTCACTGAATTGAATCACCTTCCACACTCACATGAAGTCAATTGTGAATATTAACTTAAAAAACAAAAAAAAGAACAGAAAAAAGCACAACTTGCTTTTCCTCATCCTGGTGTATTCCTGCTCTGTCTGTGAAGCAAACATAGCAGACAGCACGGACAAGATAGAGGCCAGCACAGTCTTCTGCTCCTGCACAATGATCGGTGGGTCATCTGGCTGGCAAAGCTCCTGGCAAACGAGGTCATAAAGCAAACTCCAAGTCTCTTTTCCACCATCAGGAGCCTGCACTTGAGAAAGAAAGAAAGAGAACCCACCAACCCAACAAATTTAATCCAGGTACGTGAATTCCTTTTCTCCCCAATAAATACGTGATGATCCAGAAGTTACGGCCTCTCTTGGTCCCCTCACACGCAGCAATTCCAGCGTCTTACCAATAGCCTGGATACCCTCATCCACCGTGGTCAGGAGCTGCAGGATATGCATATAAACATCAAGTCCTTCTGGGTTATCTGATCTACACAGAACAAACAGCAAAAAGACAAATTGAAGTGCTGGTTACGGAGCTTATAGTCTGTGTTTTGGTCACAAAGAAGCTCATCAGCAATCACTGCCATTCTCTTTGCTAACAGACAAGCTGACTCATTTCAAACCATAAGTCCAGGAAAACATATCCCAGTTATCACTTTACCGTGATTTATGGAATCTCTCCTGATGAGGGAGACTTATAGAGTCCTGGCCAGAAAGTTAAAAAGATGGGAGGAGGAGTCTTCAGATTCTTTGTTTCTAGATAGTTGTTCTATTAAGTCTTATCACAGGAACAGAGTGCTAGACACAGCACCCAGTAAAGAATGCAGAAGAAAACCCCCGTTATCAAGATTACACAGCCCTTTTAAAGGTAAATCACCCAATGAAAGCTTAAAAGGAAAGATATTTTTACTTTTCTACCAATGCTCNAGAACCCTTCAAAACAGGCAGAGAAATATTCTCTGCACTTTGGGTTCCCACACCAGTGATCTGTCAAACTGCACTGTTCCCACTAAAAGCAAGCTGTTTGGACACAGGCCTTACAAGGTTATAAGGAGTCTTCCCAGCCACGAAACCAAAAAGAAATCTCCCATACCGGACTTGCTTAGCTGCTTCAAGTATACAAGGCACAATCTTAAAGTCTGGAAGTTCTTCAGGGGAATCATCTACAGATGGTCCCACGGAGCGACACGTGCCATTTTTGATCCAGTTTAACATCAGCTCTTCATCGAGATCAAAGAGCTTGTCCACCACTTCACCCACTTTCACCAGCAATTCAACTGCACAAGAGAGAATGTCATTTGTATTTCAACAAGACTAAGAAGAAAGAGCAAAAATTAGCTCACAAAATGCTAGTATATACAAGTATTCAGAGCAACTTCAGGACTGAAATATATTCATTTTCTTCATAACCTACTACAAGTTGCTATTTTTAATTCCTTTATGTGGCATAGACCACATAAAGATAAATAATAAATAGGGATTGTTGGAAAGCCCACTGACACCTTCTACCTTGTCATGCCACATGTGAAGCAGTAACTTTATTCTGCAAAGAGACTTCATGCTCCTGAAAAGTCCTAACTTCTGCTTCTGAAGTAAAACTTTTCAAGATTTGTTCCTAGATATGCAGTTTTACGCTAATCTTCCACCAGCCAATCTGCATTTTGCTTAAACAGATCTGTTATTTCAATAGGATGGAGCAGGATTTCTGAGAATTGTCATTAAAAAAATTGATAAAAAAATTGAAAAAGCTGTATTATTAGGATTCCTTGACAAATGACAACTGCTGTTACAACAGAGTCGGATGTTAAACATAAATGCTATTCCGAATATTTCCATTTTTAGGTGGTTGGTGTGGTTTTTGTTAAATTAGTGCTAAGAGAGATTTGCGTAGCACGTCTGCACACCCAAAGCCTGCAGAGTATTCAGCTACCAGGGTAACTGAATCGTTCCTCCAGTCCACATTCCACAGATACAGCAGTTTTAAAAACAGAAAATCCATATCTGACTTGAAAAAAATTAATTAAATGAGGTCTTGTTTCAAGACCTTGTTCAAAAATGACATATGTATATCCCTGAAGGAGGACTATGTCCTTTCATTTATTGTGGCAAACAACAATTTCTTCAATTAAACATATTTTGATTCCCCCTCAGAGCTTTCTTCTTCCACTATGAGTGCTTTTCTGGTTGGTTTTATATATATTTATAAACCTGCAAAGGCAGGGCAAGTCTGTTTTGGTGTCCTTTAAACTCATGAGGTTTCCTTTATTTTAAAGAAATTACCCCAACTGAAAATAGTTGTATTTGAAATTGCAAACTTCAGTTCTTATTTTTCTTCCACAAACACCCACTAAATCCCAGCTTGTTTTGGCAACTTACCATTTGTAGAGCTGGACATGATAAAACAAACACAGTCGTACACGGAAGGATTTTTTCGGATCCTCTCCACCCACACATTGGCCACCTCAGGCTGGGAGAGGCAAGTTAACAACAACCTAGGCAAGAAATCCCCATTTAACAGATTAGAAACCAGTTCAGTCCTTTTAGCTGTTCAAGTGTAAATCCAAAATAATAAGAATGATGTGAAAGAAACAGGAATCTAACTCACAGCAAAATTATGCCAGAATAACGCAGAAAAAATAAAAGGAAAGGATGAGAAGATAATAAAAGAGTGAGCCCACCTGTCAGTTTTCTCCCCAGGCCTCAGAGCATAGCAGAACTACATTAATGATGCATTAATTTCTGAGATGTCCTACCTGCTTGTTTCCAGAAGAGTTGGGGAGTCTGAATCACACAAACGTTGCAGTAACACTTGGCTTTAAGGAGAAAATGCAGGGAAAAAAAGTTAATAAAATCTGTCTTTATTTTTAAAAAAGGTACAAAAAGGTTCATTTCACAGCTGCAGCTATGTTCTGAGATTAAAGGCAGCTTTTCCTAAGTGTGCATGCACTTCCAGTGTCTCAAGACTGCCAAACTTAGAAACTAACTTGACTGGTGATTTAAAACCCCCCAAGAATAGTGGTCTATATTCTTTTCTCCTTTCCTGAGCACTTCCCACACAAACATGGTCAGCCAAAAGTTATGAATGAAGATGAGGCTTGGCAGGCAAGCTTAGATCCTTCTCTAACAAATATTCCCTGACTGTGAGTCCAGACAAGCAGTACCTGTGCATATACAAAGCACACAGACACTTACCCAAGATTCTCATCTTTGCTAATGGACATGCAGATGTCCTGGAAACAGGCCATATTCCCTAATATTCCCACACAGATTTCCTGGAAAGTCAAAACACACTACAATGAGACAACTGCAACAAAGTCCACAATTTCACTTCCAGAGCTGTAAGACAAAAGTAAAAGAGGTTCCAAGATGTTTTCCAGTTTGATTTCCCAGCTTTTATGACCCACTGATTTCATGACAAAGATACAAATTTTTCCACAGATTCTATACAGATTTTTCTGTTCTATCAGACTAGCCTAAAATATACTCAGGTATTATTCAGTTATTTAGGTGTTAAGGTGTTCCATAAAAGCAAATATATCTTGAAATCAGCTCTACTTGCATATTCCTTGTAGGCTCTTATGAAGCTAATCTGGCAGCCCCGTTATTAAAGCAAAAAGGAGTCCTAAAACAAAAATATCACTATGTAAGCGTGACCCTCACTGATATTCACTTGCTCACAAGAGGAAGGGATCTTAATACAAGCAAAGCCCATTTTCTGATTAAAGAGATCTAAAATAAAATAAAATTAAACCCCAAAGCAGTGCATCCCACTATGATATTCACGCCAAGTTAATAATTAAAAAGGATGCACACTTGTGTAAAGGGGACCTGAAATACCTGCAGGTGACTGGTGCTAAAACAAAGTGCAAAAATAGTTTGCAGCAATTTAAAGTAAAAAAAAAATCAACTCTCTCCACTAAGGTTGTCTTTGAAATTATTAACATGCTATTACCTCTGCTAAATTACAGCAGGCACTCCAGCAAACACTATTTCATTAAAGTAGCTGTGACAGCCAATTTGCACTCACTTCCAAATTTTGGTTGTACTTTCCAAAGACAAAGCACTAAACTTTCAAAGCTCTATGTGTCTCTACTCATCTCCTGGAGTAAAGCATCTGGTAACTTCTGAGGAAGAGGATTTACATCAACACTGAATACCTTTGAAAATCCTTTCTTTCAGTGCTCTGCATAGCAGAAGCTGCAAATCAATGACATCAAAACAAGTGGATTTTTTTTTAAAAAATTAAGTATTGGTGTCTAATAATTCCAAAGATTACTTTTTGTAATCTTTTTGTGTTTTCTTCTCATTATCTTGCTCTGATTTGATTGGTAAAAAATTAATTTCCCCAAGTGGAGTCTGTTTTGCCTGTGACAAATCACAGTAACTGGTGAGTGAGCTCTGCCTGCCCTTATCTTGACCCATGAGCCTTTTGTTGTATTTTCTCTCCCCTGTCCAGTCAAGGAGGGGAATGACAGAGCAGCTTTGGTGGGCACCTGGCCTCCAGCCAAGGTCAAACCACCACACTTCTGTTGGNACAGGAATCTAACTCACAGCAAAATTATGCCAGAATAACGCAGAAAAAATAAAAGGAAAGGATGAGAAGATAATAAAAGAGTGAGCCCACCTGTCAGTTTTCTCCCCAGGCCTCAGAGCATAGCAGAACTACATTAATGATGCATTAATTTCTGAGATGTCCTACCTGCTTGTTTCCAGAAGAGTTGGGGAGTCTGAATCACACAAACGTTGCAGTAACACTTGGCTTTAAGGAGAAAATGCAGGGAAAAAAAGTTAATAAAATCTGTCTTTATTTTTAAAAAAGGTACAAAAAGGTTCATTTCACAGCTGCAGCTATGTTCTGAGATTAAAGGCAGCTTTTCCTAAGTGTGCATGCACTTCCAGTGTCTCAAGACTGCCAAACTTAGAAACTAACTTGACTGGTGATTTAAAACCCCCCAAGAATAGTGGTCTATATTCTTTTCTCCTTTCCTGAGCACTTCCCACACAAACATGGTCAGCCAAAAGTTATGAATGAAGATGAGGCTTGGCAGGCAAGCTTAGATCCTTCTCTAACAAATATTCCCTGACTGTGAGTCCAGACAAGCAGTACCTGTGCATATACAAAGCACACAGACACTTACCCAAGATTCTCATCTTTGCTAATGGACATGCAGATGTCCTGGAAACAGGCCATATTCCCTAATATTCCCACACAGATTTCCTGGAAAGTCAAAACACACTACAATGAGACAACTGCAACAAAGTCCACAATTTCACTTCCAGAGCTGTAAGACAAAAGTAAAAGAGGTTCCAAGATGTTTTCCAGTTTGATTTCCCAGCTTTTATGACCCACTGATTTCATGACAAAGATACAAATTTTTCCACAGATTCTATACAGATTTTTCTGTTCTATCAGACTAGCCTAAAATATACTCAGGTATTATTCAGTTATTTAGGTGTTAAGGTGTTCCATAAAAGCAAATATATCTTGAAATCAGCTCTACTTGCATATTCCTTGTAGGCTCTTATGAAGCTAATCTGGCAGCCCCGTTATTAAAGCAAAAAGGAGTCCTAAAACAAAAATATCACTATGTAAGCGTGACCCTCACTGATATTCACTTGCTCACAAAAGGAAGGGATCTTAATACAAGCAAAGCCCATTTTCTGATTAAAGAGATCTAAAATAAAATAAAATTAAACCCCAAAGCAGTGCATCCCACTATGATATTCACGCCAAGTTAATAATTAAAAAGGATGCACACTTGTGTAAAGGGGACCTGAAATACCTGCAGGTGACTGGTGCTAAAACAAAGTGCAAAAATAGTTTGCAGCAATTTAAAGTAAAAAAAAAATCAACTCTCTCCACTAAGGTTGTCTTTGAAATTATTAACATGCTATTACCTCTGCTAAATTACAGCAGGCACTCCAGCAAACACTATTTCATTAAAGTAGCTGTGACAGCCAATTTGCACTCACTTCCAAATTTTGGTTGTACTTTCCAAAGACAAAGCACTAAACTTTCAAAGCTCTATGTGTCTCTACTCATCTCCTGGAGTAAAGCATCTGGTAACTTCTGAGGAAGAGGATTTACATCAACACTGAATACCTTTGAAAATCCTTTCTTTCAGTGCTCTGCATAGCAGAAGCTGCAAATCAATGACATCAAAACAAGTGGATTTTTTTTTAAAAAATTAAGTATTGGTGTCTAATAATTCCAAAGATTACTTTTTGTAATCTTTTTGTGTTTTCTTCTCATTATCTTGCTCTGATTTGATTGGTAAAAAATTAATTTCCCCAAGTGGAGTCTGTTTTGCCTGTGACAAATCACAGTAACTGGTGAGTGAGCTCTGCCTGCCCTTATCTTGACCCATGAGCCTTTTGTTGTATTTTCTCTCCCCTGTCCAGTCAAGGAGGGGAATGACAGAGCAGCTTTGGTGGGCACCTGGCCTCCAGCCAAGGTCAAACCACCACACTTCTGTTGGTCTGACTAAACAAATTCATGACCATTTCTGTTCAGTAATCATAAAACAAGTCAAAAGGAAAAAAAGGCCAGACTGCTGGGTTTTATAACAGCTCTTATAGCTAGCTATGTTTGATAAACTCAGTCCTTCATCAGTTTATCTAGATGAGGATATGTGAGCAGACATGTACCAGCTTCAGCATCACCAAAATTCTTACTGATTAGACCATGTTAAAAACATAGTGAAAAAGCATTTCAAAATTTGATTTTGTGTTTTCTCCTCGTTCCCTTTACACATTACACACGCAGTGAGAGAAGGGAGATAAGTGTAAATGCATGTACAGAGCTATCTACTATTGCTACTAACACAGGACAGCTTTTTCAGAGCCCATACTTACAGTTAGGCGAGGGCATTTGGACTTGGCAAAAACTCCCATGAATATATCGGGGGCGTTGAACTCCTGAAGAAATAAGGCAACATCCTGTGGAGAAAGTGAATGGAGAAGCAAGTGGACGTCTACAATTTCCAAATGCAAAATCAAAAGTATTCTGAGATGACAAACTTGCTGCACAAAATTTGTTATTTGCCACAAGTTAATACCAATAATCCTTGTTTTTCAATGGGAAAAGGCCAGCAAGCCCCTCTGGTGATTCAGTATGCCAGTGATTTGCTGTACAATGAGCCAAAAAGTCATATTTGCAAGAAAATGCAAATTGTTCCCTATCTCAACAGAAACAGACACTCAGCCAGAATTCAGTAAATACCACGTTTTAAGGCATGACATCACCATAACACATAAAAAAGAAGCAAGTGAAGGGATTGCCATTAGCACTTGATCAGAACACACAAAAGAGGAAATCTCTTTATTTTACCACACTAAAACACAAGATTAGTTCTCTATTTGGGAATAAAGGACCCATGTTCCATGCTTATTTAAAAAATCTGAGCAACAAGGTAGGGAACAAAATAATAATACTTAAACTAATATATATCTATATATATCTTGAGAATTTGTCCCAGCATTTGAGAATGCTGAGAGAAATACCAAGAAGCTGAGTTACACTGCCACTGCAAGTCTGCAGCTAAACTCCGAAAGGCTGTTTATCTATCAGAGAAAGCTACGCTTACCAGCAGGACGTATTACAATCTCTAGAGGAAAATATGCCTGTTTAGAGATGGCATCAATATTATCCCCACAATCCAAGCGCTGCAGACACAGGCTGCGCACCCGCGTTAGTTCCAGCCGCAGCTCCCGTCCTGTCCGTGCTCCTCTTCCAGCGCAGGCTCCACGGTGAGCCCGCCTGGTGCCGCCCCAGCCCGGCTGTGCTGCCTCACCCTGCCCGCCGCACCAGGGCCTGAGCAGCACCACCAGAACCAGCGCGCTGGCCGAGCCCGGCCCATTGCCTGCCTTCTACCACTGCCAGAGGAAGACTCGGGGCAGACGGACCCCGAGGTCCGAGTGCCGCACACGGCTCCTACCTCGTCCATCGACATGTCCCACACCTTACAAATGTCATTCTCCATCTCCTCGTCCAGCTCCGTCCGGGCTCCTTCGGGGCTGCCGGCGGGATCCGGCTCCGCGGGGGCGATGACCTGGGACACAGCGGGGCGGGGGGAAGACGATTCGGCTGAACCTCCGACACCACTCGGGAGCCGCTGGGTTCCCAGGTCTGTCCCCATCGTGTCCCCCCACCCCGGCCCTGGGAGCGATCGCGTCGCACCCACCCGGCGCTGACCGACACCGGGCCCGCCGCCCGCTCCCTCCCGGCGGCCGCGCACCTCGATGAGGCGGGTGAGGACGCTGAAGAGCCAGTGTTTGCTGTACACCGTGTTCCCCACCGCGTCCCCCTCCTCCTCCTCCGCATCGCTGCTCGGCGGTGATGGGTTGCGGTCCATGGCGGCTCCACAGCNGCCCCGCAGCCCCCGCCCCGCAGCCCCGGGAGGTTGGATGCTCGCAGCGAAGGGAACAGTTCTCAGGAGGATTTCTTTATTGGGCTGTGCAAAGGGAGGTGTGACAGGAGCAGAGTACAGCGCTAGTACTTGCGGGGGAGCCCCGCGTGCCGGTAGCGGTTCGGGTCCCCGCCGCTCCGGCGCCACGCGTTCGCCTCCGGGTCCGCCTCTGCCGCTCACGCCGCTCTGCTAGTTCTCCCGGGCGTCGCTGTGGGGAAGGAGAAAAGGCCACCTGGACAGACTGCGTCTAACTCAGCCTCGTGTTGGTTCCCTCACCCATGTGAAACAACTTTTCCGCAGGGCTTCTCAAGGTGAGATGCAAGCACACACTCGGCCTTTGTCTGAAAGCCCGCGGTGGAATCCGTAACTGTTATGTCGGGAAATGAACCAGCAGTGAAGGAGAGTTCCTTATCAGAAATGCAGAGGAAGGAATCTGCCTTCTCGGGAGGACAAGAAGAAAGGCTGACACTCATGTGGCACCATTCCTACAGAGACCGGCTGTCCAGACGGGAACTACTTCCCCGCCCCTCTGCTGCCCTTCTAGGTGCAAAGCTGAGTACACGTGGAAAAGGACATCACTCCAGCTGGCATGCCTGGCTGGATCCTTAGTAATTCACTGTTAGCAAGCCAAGCACACTCTGTTACCTTATTACCTTGGCTGCCCAGGCACCATCAGGTCCTCTCTGGCAGCGTCATAATTCCTGTGGGCACGGAGGTACCTGTAGGCACCTTCGCTATTCTCCTTGCATGCCTCTTGGTATGCTTTGAACATATCCCATGCCCCTGAAGAATGCAGAGAAACGGAGATGATGTTGACTTGAAAGAGTCGCACCAGAAATAGTTCAGTACGATTTCAGCCGGGAGCTGAAGGCCCAAGGAGCAGTAACAGAGTGAGGCACTGCTCCACATCAGCCTTTGCACAGGGCTGTGCCCACAGAAAGCACCTGTGGGGGCTGATCAAGGCCCTCGTCCAGCAGCAGAAACCAGCGGGGTCTCTAACGTGGAGCTGCGGATCTCCCAGCTCTGAGGGCTACACCACTGACTGCTGGTAACCTGTGCTTGGGGAGGGGTTCCTGAGGGAAGGGTCCCTGGTAACAGCAGCTTACATCCCACAGCATCCATGATAGCTTGTCCAACTCAGACCATTACTTTGCCTACTGCCGATCTGTCAGCACTTGCACACAGAACAACGGAGAGCAACGCGATGAAGAAGCAGAACCTCATTGATGCCTTTTCCTGGTCTTAAAATAAAGAATCAAACACAGTTAGAAGGGAAAAAGGGGTTTTACCTCAGTATTTATTTTAAGGATCCTTAGGTGCACCACGTCCAGGTGGAATGCCCCGAAATGCACACCACAATGCCCACACCCGATAGATTGGGTATAACATTATAGGTCTTACTAATTAGTATATCTATCAAAGATTCCCCAGTGAGAGGCTCGAGAGAGCCCCCCTCCCTGAGGAACCTTCCCCTGGATGGTCCTATCTTAGTTTACAAAATGTGTTCTGGAGAGGACCTTGGTGTCTGGGGCTTCTAAGATGTTTAGTCTCCTAGCTTAACAAAGTAAGTCTAAGAATGTAGGCTAAAAAATACTAAGAATACAGAAAACTATAAAAAGGTATATAAAAGGGGTATAAAAGAACAGGCAAAAAATCATCATGGCATCATCATGGTTCCTGGCCAAGCCTGACAGGGAGCTGGGCAACAGTGAGAGAAATGAGCAATTCTGGAGCACCTTTGAGCACCTACCACATCCTCAGTGCTGAGGGCCTCAGTGCTGAGGGCCTGCCTAGGACTCCCTTCTCCCCCTGCAAGGAGTGGTGCGCTCTGTGCAACCACAAGCTCCACAGCAGAAGCAGATGCACATGAGAAACCTGCATTTTAGCACTCCCTGCTGTTCCTGCCACGAGTACAAAGAAGTCCCACATGCTAAAGCATCAGTCCTGCACCCAAATACCACCTCAAAACACTGCACACAGCTCACAAATTCAGAATGTCACTCATCACTGCAGAAAGGCAAAGCTAAAGGAGATGGAGATTGCCTCATGTGCTCTCAGACTCAGAGAGGGTGTTTATAAGCAATTCAAACTCCTCAAAAGAGAAAACTGGAAAGGATACCCACGGTTGGGAAATCTCCACCAGCATTCCCAACACAGAAATCATTACTGGAAACCTGTCCTTGACCTTACTGAAAGTTCATAGCTCCTGTTACACAATATTTTAGACACTATGTGATGCTTCTTCAGCTGTCCTTGGGACTATTTGCTCCTCATAACAACCAGACTGAGAAATCGCCTTGAAGGCTGAAGAGTTCGTGTGCTTGAAGTGTTACTACTGTCTCAAGGGTGACACTTTTGTTTGGATTTTGGGCTGAACAGAGCTTGGAAGGGAAGGTGCCTGGCTGTCTGCACATTGAAACACAAGGTCAGGTCTGTGTCTGTGCACAAGGAACATGTGAGCTGCATTACCAGTTGTTTTTAAAAATCTGGAAAATTACTCCTTAAGTTGGGGTACAGGTATGTGGCACTTTGCCCAGGGACTTAAAACGAAGCATGGCCTTCAAAACTGACCTAAGGAACTTTTTCCCTACAAGAGCTCAGACACTTTGGACCATAGAGGATATTTTGAGTTTCACGTTGTTTCACATTCTCTCCAAACCAACATTTTATGCAAAACATGAGGATAATTGCAAGAAGGCAGGTGCTGGAGGGATTCTTTAGAAGATCTCAGAGTGCATCCCCTTGTGTCCAGCAAGCACAGCAGCAGTGGCAATGCTGGAGCTCCCCATGGAACTGAGATAAAGCTGCAGCTTGGGGCTCCAGCAGGGAAGAGCCTGAGCCCTGCTTTCCAGTATCCTCTTGGCCTGCACTCCAGGTCACGACCCTTGGCTCACAGAAATGAGCTGCAGCCAGAACTGTCCCTTTCACAAGAGAAAGAGGCAAAGCTGCCTCCGAGCATGGAGGAAGGTTTGAACAGAGTACTTCTTCCTGGCCTGGCAATAAAACACTGGCAGCATGTGCACATTGGAAAACAACACATTGAGGGGGGCCTGGAGACCATTTCTGGATTTCTACATTCTGATGCAGTTAAGATAAAAAGCAACCCCAGACTGGTTGCCCTTTAACTGCAAATATTTATAAATGCAAGCTACGTTCCACACACATTCCACAATTTTGCAATCCAAGAAAGTCAGACTGATAAAGGGGGATGAGGTGAATTCCCAGCTCAGGCTGGGAATAGGTGCCGTTATTTCTTAATCTGGGAAAGTACCTTATTTACGTTTACATGTGCAATAATTCATATCAGGAGTTTTGCCAACTATGGAGTATATGCTGACACTGACCTCGGGCTTATAGACATATGGAATGACTGTAAACTTGTCACCTTTCAAGAAGCAGATTGAAAATGCAGTTATTTATCTGAAGTAAAACTGATTTACCCATAGGTTTCTAATAGTGAAATAAATGTGAAATAATGTATGATACTTTTTTCTTTAAAAAAAGAACAAAACAAAACACCACCACCAGTTTCTATTTAAAGCTGCTCCAGGCTAAGCCCCCTTTATTCATCTCTGCTTTTCAAGGGTCTCTCCCAGCACCAGTCACCCACAAAAATCGAAGCTGAGCTGCAGCTCATCCCCCTAGTGAGGCTGGCTGGAGCTGTCAGTGGTGTGTGCTCAGCTGGCTGACAGGAGCCTTGCTCTGTGCAACTGCCAATTTCTGAACAGAAGACCCTCTCATTTTACAGTCCCTTCCCCTTACCCCTATGAGATGAAAGCAAACTCATCTAGAACAGGAAACATTAGTTTTCCAACTCTTCTTCTGAGAGCAAACTCTCAGTCTTTATTGACAGCCAAGTTAGTTGAAATGATCAACACAATGTTAAACACAAGCTCACTTTAAACACAAAATCTGAACACACACTTCCCATTATGGTACCTATATGACCCTTCTGACCTGATTTTTTTTTAAAAAAAGCTCTAATTGTAATTATGATTTACCGTAAAAAAACCAAAAAAGCCCCAACCCACAGTCAAAGTTAACCAAGAGTACAAAACCCCCACAGAAGCAAGAAAGAGACTGCAAGTAAGAGATGCATACACAAAATACATCAAGCGAATAAAGTGGAACCATATGGAAATAAGCCAGGCACGTTCTTGGAAATCCAGGAATTCCTCTGAGGAAGGCAAGGGGAGCACTCAGCAACACCACACACTGCATGAACCCGAGGTAGGTAACTGTGGCAGCCCCTGAGGCAGCAGCAGGCTCATCTGGCAGGGAAGAGAACAAGCACCAACACCATCTGGTAGGTGCCAGGCTCCCATTGCCAGTCCTACTGTGGGTAGGGTATTCCTGATGGCACAGATCCTTCTATTTCCAATGGCAGAATCTAAACCCCAGAAGATTTAAAGTCTTCTTTTTTAGACATAGTTCTGTATTGGCTTTTCCACAAGCAACACTGGATGAAAGCCTGCCACTCATTGTCTCCCTGGAACTTCACTCCCTCTAGTGAAGTAACCAACCCTCCACACCCAAGTTTTCTTGCAATCAAAATGAAAAAGTCTGCAGACTGC
Organism: Ifrita kowaldi; assembly: GCA_013398055.1. NCBI lineage: Eukaryota > Metazoa > Chordata > Aves > Passeriformes > Cinclosomatidae > Ifrita > Ifrita kowaldi. The sequence continues at coordinate 137,358 of VZRS01007802.1, read as the reverse complement.
ATCTCTCAAAAGGCTCAAAGTTGTACTAAGTCCTATTTTAATGAAAAGCATTATTTTGCAGCACTTCAACTGCTGCAAGACTACATAACAAAGATTATAAAGCAGTATTTTCACATCATTTTACAACAAAATTATCATTTTTAATTAAATTTAGTTCCAATGAATGCATTACTTTTTTATTTAAATGACATTTATGGAAATTGAATATTGACCAGACACTGTGGCCTTCTGCTTAAAATGTGAGTCAGACAGTGAAGAGGGCCAAAACTAGAAGCCTAAAAAGAAACTTGTTCATAGATGTATTAAACACAGAAAGAGTGCTAGTACAAAGTGTAGTTCTGTAAATGAGATATAAAATCCAAGGGATTATGTGAATCTTTATATTCAACCAGCTATAGTAAAAAAGACTTCTTTCTTGACAGCATCCATCTAAAAATACTTATGTAAACCTTCAGCTTTAAAAAATACCATTAAAATAAGTTCTCTCACTTTCCAAAATGTCAGAATTAATTATGGAATTACCAAACTTGACCTGGACTTAAGTAAAATATTTTGATACTGTTTCTCACAATGTTCTCCTGGAGAAACAGGCTGCTCATGGCTTGGACATGTAGACGGTTCACCAAGTAAAAAACTGGCTGGATGATCAGGCCCAGAGAGTGGTGGAAAATGGAGTTAAATCCAGCTGGTGGCCAACCCCAAGTGCTGTTCCCCAGGCCTCAGTGATGACCCAGTACTGTTTAAGCTCTTTATCAAGGATCTGGATGAGGGGATGGAGGGCACCCTCAGGCAGTTTGCAGGTGACACGAGGTTGGGTGGGAGTGTTGATCTGCTGGAGGGCAGGAAGGCTCTGCAGAGGGATCTGGACAGGCCGGATCGATGGGCTGAGGCCGATGGAGTGAGGTTCAACAAGGCCCAGTGACTGGTTCTGTCCTTGGGTCACAACAGCCCCAGGCAGTGCCGCAGGCTGGGGCAGAGTGGCTGGGAAGCTGCCCAGGGGAAAAGGGGTTGGGGGAACTGCTGACAGCAGCTGAACATGAGCCAGCAGTGCCCAGGTGGCCAAGGGCATCCTGGCCTGGATCAGCAATGGTGTGGCCAGCAGGACCAGGGCAGGGATTGTCCCTCTGTACTCAGCGCTGCTGAGGCCACACCTCGAGTGCTGTGTCCAGTTCTGGGCCCCTCACAAGAAGAGGGAAATTGAGGGGCTGGAGCGAGTCCAGAGAAGGGAAATGAAGCTGGGGAAGGGTCTGGAGCACAAGTCTTGTGGGGAGCGGCTGAGGGAGTTGCAAGCGTTTGGCCTGGAGAAAAGGAGGCTGAGGGGAGGCCTCATCACTGTCTACAACTGCCTGAAAGGAGGCTGCAGCCAGGTGGGGGTGGGTTTCTTTTTCCCAAGTAACAAGGGATAGGACAAGAAGAAATGGCCTCAAGTTGCTCCAGGAGACATTTTGATTTCATATTAGGAAACCTTTCTTCATGGAAAGGGTTGTCCAGCACTGGAACAAGCTGTGCAGGGAAGTGGTGGAGTCACCATCCCTGGAAGCATTTAAAAGCCATGTACATGTGGCACTTTGGGGCATGGTTGAGTGGTTGATTTGGCAGTGCTAGGCTAATGGTTGGAGGGTTGGATCTTCAGGGTCTTTCGCAACTTAAATGACCGATTCTAATTCCACTGTCCTGAGGTTTGTTGGAATATCACAACTGATGTCTATGGTCACATTGCACGAACAGGTATGGGCAATTTAGAAATATTGTGCTTGCAGTTTAGCAGCAAGTTCATTTAACAAGTTTGTCTGTTAATCAGCATTTTTAACCATAAATCCACTACTTAAAAATATATCACTCCCATTTTAAGACTTGGCTTGGTTAATGTATTTCAAATAGGCAAGACCAATGTAAGAGAGGGAAAAACCAAAGGGTACCATAACAAACACTTCTACAGCAACAGTAAAGGTAAATGTCATTTACAGGAAAGTCAAACAAGTATAGTCTTAGATACTTCCCAGGAATGGTTTCTCATGTTTGCAAAGAAACAAAAAAATTTTATACACCATAATTTAATACTTAGGGGCTCATATCCCTAAACAATTAAGTTATAGACTCAGAAAATAAATTCAGCTATTTTCATCTTGGAAATCTGTGAGCTTCATTTCAAGATAAATAATGGTTTGTTTTGATTTATGTTCTACAGTTCAAAACTCATCTCCAAAGGAATAAGGAAGAACTGTCATCAGCTCCAGGTCAGATACCTGCCATACGGAGACTGGCTCAGTATAACTGAACTTTTAGACAGGAGTTTGTTATTTTTAAGGGCCTGTGAAATTTAAAGAGGCACTTCAATATACAGTCATTACAGCATAGAATGTTCCCAGAGTTTTCCAAGTTGTTTTCTATGCTTGCTGAGACCACAAAAACCGGTCACACCTTTCCAACATGGACTGAATCAGCGCTCTGAAATTAAAGCAAAGGGGGAAAAAAAGGTCAAACAGTAAAAAAGCTAACAACAGAAAGAACAACTGAATTTTGGTTTGCTTTTTAAAGAAAAGTTTGTAAAAAACATGATTGCATTTCAGAAGTAACATCCTGACATCACCCTTCACACCACTGGAAGAAACAGGAGAGATCAAAGTCTGTACAAGTCCCAGCAGGACCGATCTTTCAGAGAATCTCCCTCACATACAACTTTAATGTATGATTTCCTGTTTACTCATTTTCAATTTTAAAATGCCTATATTGCAAAACACATAATTTTTAAATAATAGGAGAGCTTTCAGCTGAGTCTAAAACTGAAGGTAAAAATGTGAAGCACTTTATCTTCTTGTTAACTGAAAAGGAAGTTTAAAGCACCAAGGAGATCCAAAAAGAATAGTGTGGATCTTCTGCTGACACATCTCTTACCTCTGCCTTTTCTCAGCAATTCTCAGTATCTCACAGACACCAGTAAATCTCTCAGACAATTCTAGTGTCAAGCCACACTCCTGCAAGAGAGGCAAGGCACGATTTGGGCCGATGGCCTTGGCCAGCAATAGAGCAACATTTTCAACAGTGATGCAGTCTGGGCAGCTCGGGCCTCCATTGCTGACAGCATTCCCATTCTGTGGGCCCTGGTGGTGGAAAGCTGGGCTGTGATTCTGTGCAAGATGCAGAAGAAACTTCCATTCTTCTATGTTCTCTGGAATGGAACCTAGAAGTAAAATTTGTAAAACAAATTATTTTAAGCCTGCTTTTAAAATTATATCTGTAGTTAAAAGGGAAGCTAGCTGTTCTGTTTTACTCTGAAGATTCTAGGAAACCAAGCATTATCAACAAGCAAATTGTGCACACAGATGTACTACCCTGACTGACCCAGTGTAAAGATGTAGCAGTGAACACACATAGCTTCACAATAGTTCAGTATTCAAGGCTTTGGATTAAGTCAAGAGACAAACTTCTGTCCATCTTAGGGCTGGAGTGAATTTTCTTCTAAGTTCTGCCTTGTGGTACAGTGCTTTGCACATCCCAACTTTGGGTGTGTGCATATGTAGTGGGAGAGTTTTGTGCTGTGCAGGGAGGCTTCCTATTCCTCTGTCTACAACACCAAGTTTAGCTTTTACTCCCAACTGATAAACAAATCTAGATTCTTCAACTTTTAGGCATTTTCTAGCACAACTGATTTCACAAAGCACAGCATGAAGATGCGAGAGTGTAACGCCCATCTATGTGTTTCAAATATGCTGTACTACACACAGCTAGGGCTACAAAAACACTTCAAAAAATAAAAGTTCAACTCAGCTTTGGGCAAATCACTATATAAGGGCAGTTCCTACATTACAGAAGTATGTTTACACAGCTTAAGAACCACTAACCATCTTCTCCATTCAGCAGGCTCAAATCATCCAAATGAACAATATTAGTAAAGGCTTCTCTTCTTCTATCCAGCTCCAGACAGAGAAAAAGATATCCAGGCCAAAATCTTGAATAAGAGAGTAAAGGAATCAAATACTCAGTTCAAACCAAAGTCAAGAACAATTACATGCTCATTTAAGTATCAGTAAAGACAAAAGCAACTAAATTTAATGAATGCCAGAAATACAGTAGGGACATGAGGAATACCTCCCATTGGGTACATTAAATTGGACATTCAATATTCATCCTCAAAAAAGGAAAGGTTTTTAAATGAACCCTGTCCAAACAAGAAGCAGATATAAATGAAAATGACCTATCTTCTCAGGGTCAGAATATCCACTAACCAAGTATCAAGAATTACCAAGTTTTCTCCTTACCCATGTGATTTACAGATGTCAGCCATCTTCTCTTTCATAACAAAATCAGCTGGGAGCTTAATCAAGAGCAGAATGAGCTGGCTGTAGCCCCAAGTAAACAAATGCGATCGTGGCCTAGAAGATGAGAAATTCAGTTTTAAAGCATTATTGATTTCCTTCAGAACATTATGGCAGATTTATGTAACGAGAGGAGAACCAATGAATGAAACACCATGTGCAGTCTCAGTAGAGCTGTCACTCTGGAAGGCATTACAGATAAAAGTTATTCAATCCTCTGGTTGTTTCTGCTGGACTCTGCAAAATGCTCCAAGGAGTCAGTGATCCAAACTGTCACAAAAAATCTAACTCAAAAGCAGACCTGTTAAATCGTCCTGCTGCACTCAGGACCTTGGGTGAAACCCACTTTACCTGGGATTTCCTTCCTCATCCACAGTGTTTGCCCTTTGTGGAGCGTCATGAGAAACTGCCAAGCGCAACCAGTCCAACCGTACAGACTCCGGCTGCAGAAGAGACCTAAGGAGAAATGGCCTGGAAAACAAAATAGACGTTAAAAAAAATCTCAAATCCTACCAGTTTTAAATACACCAGATATAGAGAAGCAGAGATTGTGTGTGGACAAATTAACAGAAAAAAAAAAAAAAAGGGGGATGTAAAATTACATGTGGAAAAGCCTAAAATTATTTGTCTCCAGAAACTGAGGCAATCACAGAAAATCAAGTTTGCAGGCTGTGCCTCCCCAGATTTGGTTTGAGGTTTTTTTTGGTTTGGTTTGCTTGGATTTTTTTTTTTTTTCAAATGCCATCTAACCCTGGTACACTGAACTGCAGACACAGGAACAAAAAAAGTCAATTCCATTGGAAGTATTATTTAGGAAAACCCTTTTAAAATTAGAATCTAACCTAACAAAAACTCCAGTCTGAGACCAACTAATACTGGCAGAATTACTTGGAACCTAATGCTAAAGAACACCAAGCAGACAGATACAGAAACACTACAAAATGTCCCCAAAAGCCAAAACTAAAAAAAAAAAACCTCCACACAGCTACATGATGAAGAGATGAAAAGACAGAGGAAAAGGATTCTACATTCCCCTTACCTTTTATCCTCTGGCTTTGATTTCACCAGACTATCTAAATATGCTAAAAAGTGAGCTGGATCATTCCTGCAAAGCTGTTTAATATCAGAAGGCAAAATAGAGGGGTGGAATTTGATCAAGGGTCGAAGAGCTGTTTCCCCAAATTTTTCATAAAGCCTGGAGAAAGAGAGAGAATAAAAAATATTTTCAGTACCAAATGGAAAAATAATTTTTTCAAGATGTCTTGCCAGTTCAAGACAGTACTGGAAGGTGATTTCTCTAAGAGATTCCAGAGATCTTCATGACATGGTGAGTGAAGCAATTCTGCCAGGAAGTTAACAATGCTGAAGAGAAAAAGAGGATTTGGGTACAAACCTTTGAGCATGTGCCAGCAACAGTGGGCTGTCATCCCACGGTCCCAGGTCATGCAGCAGTTTCAATATTTTCAACATATCTTCACTTTCCATTGCTAAAGCCACTGGACTGTGACAAGTTAGTTCTGAAATAAATCAGTGAACACCTTACAAGATATGGGCAAGTTTTTTTCCTTAACACACCCTGCCTGTCCTTTTGTCCTTTGCTCAACAACAGCTATCACTGCTTTCATGGAAATTCAACACCCACCTCAGTCCTGATGAAATGCAGGTATTAACCTACAGGCACAAGTGCAGTCCAACTAAGGACAAACTGGGAATGCATATACTACTTTCACTTCTAGGGTTCTCGGAATCCAAACAGTGAAGAGATTCCCAGAAACACAAACATCAGGCACCAACCCTCAAAGCAAGATACTGTTGTTTAACTGCTCTCTGCTGGAGCAGAATCAATGCAAAGGCTTTAATTCACCCTTAAAAGAAATATATAAGGCAGAAGCTGAGTGCAAAGCACAGAGAAGGTCTGTTTTCCGATATTGTCACAAAGCTTTGGTTCAATAAAGCTGAAGAGGCATCAAAAAGACCAGACAGTATTTCTGTGGAACAGGGAAGCATGAAGTGATCACAAGCCACTCATCTGCATGGAACCATCTACTCCATTCAGTTTTGTTTCATATTAACCACATTCCTTTACAAGTTGAATCTTCCAGCGCAAATGCTGAAGCCCATACCTTCCCTTCTGCCTTCCTTCTACAGACTTGTGGCTCTAATTATGATGCTTTTGCTCTCAGAAGCATATGTTTGTTTGTAAATAGGCTGGGGTCACTACAGTGTTCAATCAACAAGGTCCACACAAACTAACAGGTTCAAAGTTGCAAAGGGGGGAGAGAACAATCTCTCCAAGGAGCCACTAGTTCTTTTTTTTAAGAAATCACAGGTTATTCTGAGTTGAAAGGGACCCACAAGGATCATCAAGTCCAACTCTTAAGTGAATGGTCCATACAGGGCTTGAACCCAGAACGCTGGCATTATTAGCACTATGTTCTAGCCAACTGAGCTAAGCTCTTCCTAAGGGAAGTATATGGGGGAAAAACAATCAAACAACCCAAAACCAGAACAAAAACTCCCACACACCAAGCATCCTCCCCTTGCCACACTACACTGGCAGAAGGAAAATCTGCAGACACAATCATGAGTTTCTTCAAGGTTTTTTCTTTTTTTTTCTCCCAAAGAGTCTTATTTTCAGTTTAAGAAGTAATACAACGTTCATTATTTACCTTTCAACCCTGCAATGTACGTTTCCCACACATTAGGGCTGGTGGCACACGTGGTTATAATACACTGCTTTACTCTCTTTAAATCCAAAAGGAAGAAGTAGCTTCGCATAAACATGCAAGCCAAGGTCCCTGAAGCTGCTGGTGGCAGACTTCCCTCAGAGCTCTCCTCAGCCTCACCACTCCCACAAGAAAAGACACGCAGCTCAAAGCACAGAGTTGTGAGCTCCACGAGATCTTTCAGGACATCTGGTTCGATGACACATGGAGGAGACACCTGAAAGCTGCAGCCCGGAGGCCCCCTCAAATCAGTACCATTTTCACACGTGGTTTTGCTTGCACAGGTTTCATCAGTATTTTCCTTTTCAATGCAGTCTTCCAAAATACCACTCTGCTCCTTGTCCCTGTCAGCTGGAGCCACTTGCAGGTTTTCCTCCAGGACTGCCCTCTGTTCTTCAGCACACAGAGTCTTGCTTTTCTTAACAGCCAAAGCAGAATGCTCCTTGCTGCTGAATTTTTCTTCTAGATAGACAAGCCATTCCTGTAAGACCCTTCTCATACACTGAGGGTCTAACAAAACCAGGGGATCCTGGAGCTTGGCTCTGCAGCATAAGAAAGAAGTTTGCTAAGTTTAGCAGTTATAAGATGCCGTAAGTGAAGCTTCAAATATGCTTTGTGTAACTATAGTCCTACACTTGACTTAGAGTCAGTTGTTAGCTTTTTTTGTGATTTTGAGTGCATCAAACAGAATTTAAGCTACTTCACACTGTCTACATTTGATCTCAGTACATTTTGAGCTCCCCAGGATTTCTTTCAGAATTAATTTTTGTTTGCGATTTTGATTTTTTTAACTATGCCTGTAATTAAGCCAAAGGGATAATGCTAGAGGAGCTTTTAGTGGGTTTTGCTTGGTTTTAAAAAGAGGAATCAAATCATGCACCAAATGAGATCCTCTCAGGTTATGTTAATAGACATTTAGAGCATCACTCTTACATACGTGTAATGAATGAAAAAAAAATTTAAAAACTCAGTAACTTTTTCTGCCAAAGCCCAATGTATCTATACAGTAAAAAGCTTCTCTGCTTACATAGCTTCTGCTGTTGCAGCCTTGAGATCTGTCAGACAGTCCTCCTCAGGAAGCTGGCAGTTCTGGGGTTCTGACCTAGAAAAACACAATCATTTGAGTCTTATGTGAAGTATTAACTTCAATAACTTAGTGAGGATTTCCTGACAAATTTCCTCAACAACACTAATTCCTTTATTACATACAAAGTTTTCATTTGTAAGAAGGAACAGCTCAACAGAAATTATGGATAAATTTGGCATGAAGAGAAATGGATAATACTTTTTTTGTGGCCTTCTATAATGGTTCCGCTCCAGCTACAGTAGATTTCTGCAGGTACTGAACAAAAAAAAAGTACCATGCCACTGTATGAGTTAGTCTAAAATGGTAAGTTAGAACTGGAATATGAAATCACTTAGCTCTGTGTTCACTGCCTTATCAGCTCTAAGAAAGGAGCTGGGAGAACCAGTGAAACCCACCACAGGAATGAAGGCAGCTGGAAAAACCTAATGCCAAGTTTCTCATTCTGCTTGAAAGAGTTTCTCCTTAGGTTGCTATCCTCAGGACATCCAGCAAATACAACTGCTAAGAAAATGTGATTTTGCACTCACTCTTTTTCTTCCTGGGGAGATGCTACTGCATTAACAGTTAACTCTGGCAGCTGCTCCTCATCCTTTGCTTCATGCTTCCCTCTGGATTCAGGACTTATATGAAGTGTGCCAATCTTTTCTGTGGTTTTGCGTACAAAGCTGGAAACACTGGGAATCACCAATTCAAACGTTTCAAATCCAACGTTCAAAAGCGATCAAACCAAGCACTTTTTCACTCAAACCATCATTTCAGAGACTTTATAATCTGAGGAACTCTTCAGAAAAGGATAAGAGCAGTGATGACCAACAGGAGCAAAACTTATTAAGAACCTGCTCAAAATTCATACTTCAGTCATGGTCCATACTTCCAGCATAGAATAGAAACCTGAAGTGTTTAACACTCCTGCTGGAGAAACAGGATCACATACCAACATTAGATACAGATCCTGACACGTATTTGTATGCAAATAAGTGCAGATTTGCTACACTGTATTTTAAAGCTTTTAAGCATAAAGCATCTTTAGGAAATTATGTCCCTCCTGGTGGTAAGAAACCACTTTACAATGCTTCAAATTAATTCTTCAGATTACAAAGCTCACCAAAAATGTCCTTTTCACTCAGCAGTCCCTATTCCTTCAGGTATTTTATTGAAGAGGAAGCTCAATGAACATACCAGAATTCAATTATTTCTACCACTGCCACGAAGAGAACTATGTCAACAAGATTTGAACAGAAAAATAAGCTTTCTGCTCCAGAACTAAAAGAAAACAAACCCAAAAACCTCAACCCAGCATCTTTTACTGTAACAAGGTATAGCAAAAGTTGAAAGGTGGCTGCAGAAAGCAGAAGGGATTCAAATTTAGCAAAACAATTGGACTTCAATGTATAGAAGGATTAAAGCTGAACTTTCAAAAATTAACTGTAAATATGATAGTATTTCATTCAATGATTACTTGCATGCAGTGAATACTTGAAAACTTAGCTTTCAATATTAGCAGAAACACTTATTACTAGTAAAATCCTAAAGGCTGCTCGTGGTTTAGAAAGAACTCAAAACATTGCATGTACTTCTGATGTTTATTCTGAGATCCTCACACTGCTGATAGCAGCTACAATTCTTTATTGGAGGACACAATTTGCATACTGAAGTGATTAAAGACAGGCTATACAATTTTTCAGACCATTGCTGGGCCAGAGACATTTTAGCTAAGTAATTAACATACAGCACTTTCCTAAAAATTTTAAGTTACATATTTAACACTATCTCCTTTATATTTGTACACCTGCCCCCTCATCCCCCATTTTTAAGCAAGTTTTAAAATACCAATGTGATTTATACAAAAAATGGACACAGATCTAATTGCACTAGGTATAGGCTACCATTACTCCACAAATGTTTGGGAAATTGATTTGATTCACTGAAAAGCTCATGTGGGGATAGGACAAACCACTTTGCAAGTGTGTTTTAGCAATATCTATCTGCTTTGAATATTTTAATGTTTGTCCCCAAGCAACATAGGCAGCCTTCCCTCTAAGTTCCAGAAAGGCAAAATCCCAAAATAATATTCAGTAAGTTTCCTTTGAATACAAACCACAACCACAGTTCACAGGAAAACAGTAAACATTCTTAGACATTTAACAATTATTAACTGTTTAAAAACTGGGGTTGAAGTCTTGGCTCCACTGAAGCTACCAGCAGCTCTTTGTATCTTCACTGGAGCCAAAATAAAGATTTAAACTGCCTGGCAAACCTGACGGCATTTCTGGCATTCCATTTTTGGCAGAACAGAGCATGAACTAAACCACACAATGCTACAAATTCTGGGGACACAAGAGGGAAAGATGTAATGGATGAGTGAACCTGCTGCATGCTTTACCTTTCTTTGACAGCTTGGAGAGAGACGAGAGGAGATGGGGAACGGAATGACAAAGGAATATTGAATGGGAGAAATGTCTCATTCCGGTCAGCCTCAACCACCACAGATGCATGAGATACGTTCTCTGACAAATGGAATTGAAATAAAAGGTCATGAAACAGTGGCCTGGCAAAAAAATGGAACAGTGAAATGAACTGCAAGTCACTAATTCATTAATGGATAACCTGCCCACCACATTTCCCTTTTTAATGCTCAAGAATGCATGGAGCCAGGTTTCAAGTTTTACTACTGACTTTGAACCTAGTAAGTCTGCTTTATTAATGCTTTGGCTCTGTAGCAAGGCAAATAACGATCAACAACAGTAAGAAAACTATCTTTTAAAAGTAGACTTACAGTCCATTTAGGGGACAAAATCTTGATTTAAGCCACTGAGTTATTATACATCTAGGAAAATTAAGTATTGTGGCATATATCAACTCACATGTGAACAGAGAGACACATAGGCCATGATTAGGGTATAAATCACCCTCTTAGTTGAATGGACTTAAAAATCTAAGGGAGCCCACAGCTCTCTGGCTTCTGATAAGAATCACAGGAAATACAGAATCAGTGAATATTTCCATTTCTCTCCTATATCCCTAACAGTATCTACAATGTGTTTTGCTTAATCATTTCCTGGTACAGACACACACTGTATCTTTAAGTGATGGCAACAAGAATAAAAGATCATTTTAAGCCAGGATGACGCTGCATTTTGCAACAGTCAGCAGTAACCACAGCATTGAGAGGAAAAGATGCTGTGCTGTTACAGAAAATCCACCATCAGAATCCCTCTTGACAGTGCCTAAAGGTCACAACTGACTTTACAATTGGTTGTAAATAAGGCTGCTTTTGTTCATTATGCAGACTAGAAACCTAAAGACTCATTAGATCTTATGTCATTGTGAGCAGGGAAACACTAAGTCTGTTTCTTTCAAGTACCAAATACAGTACTCATGCTTCAATAAGCATCTAGAACTTCTCTACTTGGAAATAAACAGCAAATTTGTCATCTTTAGTGGAACATACAGAACTTTTCTATCTTCTGACATTCAAAAATTAAGTCACCTGAATTCTGATTTTTAATGTTGGAAATCATACACTTCCAAGTCTCCTCACTTGTTTTTATGATGATGTAGGTAAAGAGGCACACATACACCTAAGTGCTACCAACAGCACATAGCTTAGTCAGCAGGACAACTCTACTGACAAGCAGGGGAGTAAATACCAATTTCTGCACTCTCCCTCCCCACTGTGGTGTTCTCAAAATTCTCTCCACCCTCAACTGGCACCTACTAGTTGCAAAAACTAAGAAATAGTCTTACTGGAAAGCCTCTCTACCATACCTAGAAATAAGCCAGCTCCTCATCATCCCAGGTTTCTGCATCCACTCCCAATCCCAACCAGAGCAGAGAACAAGACGCATTACAGTTTCACTCTAGCTTAAGTCCAGTGACAGACATTTGTCAGGAAATAAAAAAGCTCCCTGGATGGGCTAAATGTTAGTTATTAACAATTCTAGCACCCCTACACTAACGTTTACACGTGTAAGAGACGATCCCCTGTACAAAGGAAACCCTGCAAGAAAGTTAAGAACATTTATCAGAATCCTTTTGCTTTCTCTGAAGAAATATAAGCCAGAATCCAGATTAAGAAATTCTTTTTTGAAAAAAATACTACAAAAGGATATTGGCAGCAAACAAATCTTGTTTGAAGTTCAGTTGACATAGCATAGACAGCTGAAGGAATCTTAGCATTAACACTGGATTACAAGTGCAGGGGGGGAACCTGGAGTGGAGCCCTGGCTTGATAAAAGCCCTCTGAACCTTTTGTTTTGTTTCTCTGGGTTTTGTTTGCTTTTAAGCCTGGATTTCTGTGGAGCCAGCTTTTCAAACCAATGTTTCAGGAAGGATTTTGACTAGAAGGTGGGGTGACTGTTTCAATTGATCAAATTACAGGTATTAATAATGCATAACTCGATGGTGGAAAATAAGACCACAGAGCCAATCCAGTTGAATTCTTGCAGAATAAACAACCACATCCAACAAACATATTTTCATTAAGAAACATTACCAAGTTCCAGTTGCTCATCTTCATGGTGTGCAGGAAATTCTTTAAGTCTCTCATCTTCTGAGAACGTTTGACTGTGGAGGGAACACGAGTCTTCATCTGACTGACTGCCCCTTCGACTGATAACGCGGTATATTCCAGAGTCTAGGACACTGAAGCTTTCCTGTCAGACGAAGGAGAGGAGTTAGACTTCGTTGCAGGAAGTTTAACAAAGGAAGTACAACTGCCACAAACGCAACCAACTCTACCCACACAAATAATCTCACAGCATCTCATAGTTCACTGCCTGGAAATCTCTTGTCTACCACATCAAGATGGTATTTACATTACTTGGCTTTTTAAACTTTCCTTTTAAACATTGTTAAAGTGAAAGCAGGAGCTGATATTGTATTAACTATGAAATATTTCCCCTTTCTTGAAGAGCAACTGTATGTTTATTAGAAATATGCTTTGATTCTTTTCCTTAGAGCTTTCTGCTTAAGCTTCTTAGAGTGTGACAATTTTTTAAATAGGGCTAAGATGGTTATGAGCACTCATTCATTTTCATCACATAAAACTACAGTTATAATCAAGACACTAAACTAAGCTGTGGAAAAACCCATCTGCGTATCAATCTTTATCCACACCTCAAACATTAGCCCTAAAATAATATGGGAAAGAGGCAGAGGTCTGAGAGCTTACAGAATGTAAGTAGTGGTGTTTCATACCTCTTCACCCCACCTAGTTTTAGAATGCAGCATTATGAGCTGTAGTAGACAGGGTAGAAATGAAAGCCTCATCTTCCAAGTGAGCATCGAGGTGACTTCAAGCCATAAAGACAAAACCTATAGAAAACATTTTTGGCGCTACCAGTACACGTACATGAGATGAAATACTGCTCCTTCTACTGCTGCATGCAGAATCTAGAGGTTCTAACTTTGAAATCAGTTCTTCCAGTTGCACAGTGAGATCTTGCTGGGTTGAAGCATCCAGCTGAGACTTCAGGTGCTCCAGCTTGTCTAGAGGCAAATTTTTTCTTGCCTAAAAGTAGCCAGTGAAACAGAAGCATTATTATTTCTAATGCACATGTGAAAAACAAAAGATACCATATATGCAGGACGATTTTCATCCTTAAAGTATAAAGTTTAGATGACTTTTTAAAAATGAATCTCTGTAACCATGAAACTTAATGGAAGGGGGGGGGACAGGAAAGACAGTGAAGTTGTATTGCACATTTACAGAGGGGTATTTACTTACTCTGCAAGAAATAATTGAATTTTGGAAGAGACAAGAGACCCTGGCAGCAAGGGTCCAGAACCCTCTTCTCATCAGACGCTCTATGCAGCGATCGACCAGCAGCAGGGAGAGGTGCACAACTTTCCCATTTGTATGCAGACAGAACAACTCACTCTTGTGAACTGCAATATCCTGAATATCTGAAAAAACAGATGCACAGCAATACCTGAAGGAGTGAAGTTGTTAATCAACATTCCTTTCTGCCCCTGAAAGAAGGTGAAAGCATATTCCCACCTGACTGCAAAGGAGTGCAAGGCATGAGGGGCATGGAGAAAACAAACACTGAGGAGTGCTGACCTAGCATCTAACTACTATAAAACACAGTGTCAAAACTTTCCAGAATTTCATGTCCAGAAACATTTTAAAAATACACTAAATTACCAAAAAGTTTCCTTTAGCTCTGAGGGTAGATGAAAAATTAAAGCCTGATAACGATGATAAATACAGAATTGTTAGCTTTGAAACAGAAGGAAAATATTGACTGGTAGAAAAACAACTTTGCCGTTCCAGCAGTTTTCAAATGCAATAGTTATGCTGTATGCAAACACTTCACAACAAAGGTATTGCAAACTTAACACCAAAATGGGGAGAAGGGGAAAGACTGACTGACAATAACTATTGTAAGACTCTCCTTAAAACCATACACACGTAACACTTCATGAGGGTTCATTCATCTGCCAAATAAATATTCCCTGGACGCAGTTTAGACAGGTTTTAGGGAAAAAAAAACCCCAGGTTTTAAGCTTTCAGCAGCCAGATTATCCTTCACAGAATACCTAATAATGAGCCTAAGTAAAGAGAAAAGAGGAAAGGATACTGCAGATTAATCACCTCTGTTTTAACTACTGTATTTTATGAGTCACTCTACAACGTTTTGTTTCTCAAGAAGCATGTTTTCAGATCTGTGGAAGGAAGGACTGGCTGGAGGAGGCAGGGAGATGGCCAATATTCAAGCATATACCTCACAGATGACAAGTTTTTTATAAACATTCTGCAGTCCAGCTGCAGAAATTGAGTTTGAAAAGCTTCCACGTTACGCAAGGACTTTAGGAATGACCAGTGTAACAGACAGCGTTACAAAGCAAAGTTTAAGAAACTTTAGTTTACCTTTAACTTCACTCCAGAGTAAGACTTGAACACTTTGGGGAAGAAAAATATAAATGCCTCTTTCTGTCCAGGTCACCACACAGTGCTCACTGCAAGCAAAGCAAATGTTAATGGAGCAACAGTCAATTGTGGTAAAAAATAGGTAAAATTTTAAAAAATTGTAAAATATGCAAGGATGGCATTGGCTTAAGTATAGCAAGTGAGATGTGAGACAGGTGTTTAGCATGATACTTGGGGAATTCTTACACAAAAAGCTGAAGATGGCAACATAAATTAGGAGAATATATAATTTTTTAAGCCTACTTTATTAACAGGAAGCTATGCTGTCAAATACTCACGTCAAATACAGCAGCTTGGAGAAAGATAAAGATTGTGGAGAGCAGCTGCAACCAGTATAATGAGGATCCTGCCTGAAAAATAAAGTTATTGTCAATTACAAGCATGACTACAATAACATCACTTCCTAAAATTCTTAATCCTGTAAATACATGGCTGTTAAAATTAAGTCTCATAACAGCAGCATTCATTGTGCTCACACAGACACAGCTGCAGAATCAAGGTTTTTGCATTTTTGTTAATTGCTGGCTATACCTCTTAGAGGAGACTGTATTAAGATGACAACTAGGATTAACATTTGACTGCAGCAGGAGCTTATTTAGTCTTCTCAGCATTAATGCAGTTCTTTTCAGCTCATCTGGAAGTCCAAAAAAAGCAAGTTTATCACTGACAACACATGTTTCTACCTGAGAGTAACAACAGGGAGAGGTGGTGACGAGAGCAGCTGCTTGAACTGATGTGTGCTTTGCACTTCCCCATCAAAGTTCACCTCCCACATCCTCGAGCCAGGTCGAGCACAGTATATTAATGGCTGCTGATTCCCACTGTTTTTTCCAACAGGGAAGAAACATGCTCCAAATTCTCCATCTCTCTCTTTATTGCCAATTTTCCAGAATTTCTCTCTAGTAAGGGAGAAAAAATGTACTTGTTAAGTAGGCAGCATTAATAAAGACTCTAATTAAAAATTTTATGTTTTTCTTTAATAATAAAAAATACTCAATCCCAGCTGCTGAATTAGTTTTGGTGCTTAAGAAAAAAATCTGTAATGAATATTATAAAGCCTGCACAAAGTTTATACAAGATGAGGTGCAGAAATATTCATTAGTTGAAATGAACGCTCAGATCAAAGGGGGTTTTTTTCAGCAGAACCAGTTGTTCAACCTGGTGATGGGAAGGAGTGAACATTCACAGAAATCATTTCCAATCCCAAGAAAAATAAGACAGTGATTATGAATAGTCAGCATGAATTTGTGAAAGGGAAATCATGTTAATAGTCCTCTACAACAGAATGACTGGCTGGGTAGTTGAGGGGAGAACAGTGGACGTTGTTTATCTTGATTTCAGTAAAACTTTTGACACTACCCCTGCCACCATCTTCAGAAAGAGACTGAGGGAGCATGGGCTAGGTAAAGAGACATTGATGTCGTTTCAGAAACTGTGTGTGACCCTGTGAAGTCCAGTATTTCAGAAATAAAATAGAACTTGCCTCTCAGTATCACATAAATAAGTACGGGTAAGTGAAGATATGAGCAGTCTTCCATCCAAGTAATCAAGCTGAACCACCCGAGAATCTACAGTGGTTATGATCTGGACAGGAAACATCACAAAAGTAGCAGCAGCCTACAGTCAAAACAGAAAAAAAAGAAAGAAAACATGCTGGTCTCCAATTCAAAGTAAAGACTGTTTCATTATGTTAAAACTGCAAAATTCAGAAAAGACTCATGTATGCTACGAATACACAGCGTAAGACAGAGCAGGTCCTTTCTCCTCTGTCTTTACAAAGCAAGGCTTCAATGCTCAGAAGCACAGAAGTATAAATCCTCCTTTTCCCAAAACCATTATTGAAGATTTAAGAAAAAAAAGTAATATCCCTGTAGCATCCTGATATTTTTTTATAAAGGGTGTTTTTTCTGTAAGATTAAGAGTGGGTTTTATTGCCGCTATTCCAAGCTTTGTGCTTTTTTTTCCAATTCTCCCCACAGGTACTTTGCACTAGCAGTTTTATGGAAACACACCTGAGAGATTAATTGATACAAAAACCAACTTCTGTTGGAATTAGGTTGTTCACATAAGCTCACCTTGTCTGTTACCCTGCCACAAATTACCCAAATACTATTTATCATACCAGTGTCTCAGTTTGCATGGATGGATGAACAGTCTCAGATAGACTTATGAGTAAGAAAACTCCTGGGAACTGCATTTAGAGTTGCTGTCAGATAGTCACTATTTTTGCCAGCTTAGAGTTGTTTTCCCTGCTTAGGAATATGCCAAAGTGCATTATCTGAGAAATCCAACAGTTCTGTTCCTTCAACAGGCGTGAGCAGACACAGATTCCATGGGCCTTGCCCTTCTCTCCTCCCTCTTTTCCCACAGCTGACTCTTCCCCCCTCTTTCTTCAAATGTAATAATGGTCTTGCAACTTTTAAGTAAATTTTCCATCAAAATCTTCCACGAGGGCTAGAAAGCACCCAGAGGAACACAACTATTTCCAGGTTCTGCTCCTTTTTACAGATTAAAAGGAGAAAGAAAGGACCCAGTAGTGGTAAAACAAAGAACACTCAAGGGCTAGAAATCAGGCTGCTATCATTAACAGGTGTGTCCTTTGCACAAAATATAACAGATGTAGGCTCAATGACCACCTATCATTTATTTTAGCTAATCCAGATGTTTAAGAATGAGAGCATCCCAACAAAGCCAAGCAAAATCAGAGTCTGGGACTGCTCTGTCAGACCAACAGCTGAATTGAGGACTAAAATGAACAGCTGAACCTGTGGCTGGAGTCTAAGGAATCCAACAGGCTCAGAAGCACCAAGACCCTTAACTTAGATACTTTTAAATTCCAAGAAGCAGCAGATTGACCAGTTTTTAATTCTGAACATTTGAAAACATTTTCATGTTGCATTACTAGGATAGATAGAAGAAGGATGGGAGAAGTTCATGGTTCAAGATTTCTCTTGTTGTCTCAAGAGACTGGTTCTTCATCCCAATAGTTAAAGCTACCAGAACTTCATCAGCTGCAAGTCCTGCTCTCTTCCACTTTACTAAAAAAAAGAAGAGACTCCATACATCACCCCCTGTGAATTATGCTCAATCAAAATATGCAACACTTTACCTTCCCTTGTTTCGATGTGTTAATCTTGATGGCTGATACTTTCCCCACATGATCTCCTACAAAAACTCGAAGGGCAGCTGTATCCCAGCACAGAGCTGTGACTTTTCTGCCCTTATGCTCAGAGGAAACATAAATCCGTTCTGGCTTCCCACGACGTTCCTGATTCAGCTCCCAGACTACAACGAGGCCTTGGCTACAACAAGTTAAAAAGAGAATACAGTTTGAAAATAAGTCTTCTAATGTTTTATCAGTTGATAAAGATGCGTTTTCCCAAAGAAAGAGGAGACCCAAGAGAAGCAGAACACCTCAGAGCTGGTTCTGTTTGAGGCTCCATGCTTTCAAGAAGCATCACACTTAATTCTGGAGAAGAATAAGTGTTTTTCTTTGCACTACAATGCATAAGCAGCTTTGCAAGGCTACTCTTACATTTATTACAAATGCCAGTGAAGACATGGAAAAATATTTAAATGGATTTTAAGAAATGTAAGTGGAATTAACTACCAACCTCACTCTACCATGTTAATGAAAATTCTTCTTTTGATGCTGAAAGGTCTCAGAAAGACATTTATTATCATCATTTCTCATGCATGAGCTCTGCCGTTGATGTTCTGTTACAGAAATAGTACTTGATCTAGAATGATTATTCCAGAAAAAAAGTTAAGCAAACTGTCTGTGCAGAGAATTACCCTGTAGTGGCCTCTACCACTTAATCTGGTAGGTTTACTCTGCAAGTTCTCAGCAGCTGTCCAAGTCTTAGAAGCTTCTTAAAAATATTTATCCAGTGCTCAAGGTTGTGAGTACATCACTCACCTGGTGGCAACAGCAACATAGTCCTCATCATGCAAACAACAAGCCACCTGGGAAATGGCACCTTCCTGAAAGCAAGCACAGGAGTAAGAACAGGTAAAAGTTGTTCCTGTACTGCCTCTACCACTGTGCAGCTTTTATCTCTACGATATAAACCAGATTCGTGTCAACAGATGCCTCCACTCTGTTGTGATGTGGTTGGTTTTTACTGTTTCTTTGGGTTTTGTTAGCAAACACTGAGTTTACTCCAAGGTGCAGCTGACAGTAACATAACAACATCAAGAGCAAGGACTGCAGTGCATTCTCTGATTTGGAACACACAGAAATCAGTCTCCTGTCCTCACACCTGTGGAAGTTGTTTTGCCAGAATTAAGTGAGATGCTCCCAACCTCAAACTGGCTGCATTCATGCTACACTGGAAGCAGCAGTGGCTCCCAGGAAATAGCACCTGGCTGTACAAATAACAATCCCTGTTTCATGGTCTCTTCCAGTAAAAGCAAGTCAGCCTATCTTTTCTTCACTTATCCAGGTATGTCACAGTTTGGACATTCAAACACAGGGAGTTATCTACTTGTGAGTTGCTCTGGTTTCACATTCAAAATTTTCTTTTAATCCTTAAATATTCAGGTGACTGTGTTGCTGCTGTTAAAAGTAAGAATTTGAAAAACAAAAGTCTAACACTCTGAAATAATTCTTTTCACACCTTATGACATCTATTATGCCACACACTCTGGGGATACACTTCAGAACCATAATCTGTTTTAAACACAGCAGTCCAAAACTTCACCTTCTTTGGATAATTCAGTAAGTTGAAGATGCCTGTTGACTCTTAATAAACATTAACGTGAAATAGTGTCTCCTTTCCAGCCCCATTTTCAGAAACTTTCATTTAGCATTCTTTACCCTTACCTTGTGAGTGAGAAAGAGTCTTTGCTTCCAACCATCCTTCTGGATAAGGTTCAGTCCTCCTCCTGAGCTGCCTAGAGCCAGCCATCTCTTCGACACATCTATACACGTGCACTGAAGGAATAAACACCATAATGCGTAACCTGGTAAGTTCTGATCACGGCATTTTTTTCTTGCATTATTATGTGGGGTTTTTTTTTTAGAGGCTTCATTGTTTGCCAGCTGTGTGTATCACTCCTGAACCACTGGCAGTGAAGGATATTAAAGAGCACACTTTACAACTGCAGCAAACAGTGCAAGCTGTGCCAGGCTGTGTTATGTACCCACAGCTGCATTAACGAAACACACACAGAGTAACAGGGCCCTTTATATTCACTCTTTCTTCCCAAAGTACTCCCTCCCACAAGACAGCATGCACACACCCAAAAAGAATTAGATTAATCCTATGGCTTAATCAAATAATTAACCAAATGGAGTCATTACTTGAATTAAAAAACAAATTAAAAGCCAAACACCACAAACTCACCTTAAGACGACTGGAATCCAGCCTGAGTGCAGAAAGCAATGGATCCAAAGATTCCAGCTCTGCCAAGACATGGTTGTAAGAGTCTGGAATTACTGGTGCACAGGCCATGGATGCACACGACTAGTGCTGCTCACTCACGGGTACATTACAGCTTCAGCTTTTGGCTGTACCTGCCAAAAACAAAGTTCTTGATTAGCTTACTTTTTAGTATTATAGCAGGTTTTCTGTGCTTAACGGAACACCAAAAGCTTTCCTACTCAAAAAGCATCAGGTTTGAGTTTGCCAAGAAGAGGCCCAAGGGCTGCAAAATTAGACCTCTGCTTCATTTACAAGTTTTTGTTCAAGTTCATTGCTGAAAACTTAACCTATCAGATATCCCACCTGGAAATACTTAAACTGTAGTTATATTCACATCTGTCTGTCTACCTATAGAAAAAGTCTTATTTTATGGAAAATTGCACTTTTCCCCACAGCATGCACCGTTGATTTGAAACTAACTTTCTCAAGGAAAACATTTAGCACTAGCATTTTTACCTACATTACATTCTTCCCCAAAACTAAGTTTAAGTACTATTACCCTCAAGTTATGCCAAATTCAGAATTAGCTCCAATTGCGCGTTTTGACACAACTATAAACACTATCATCTCCAGAGTACCTCTTTTCCAGCATACAAGAGATAACACAGAGTGAAAACCAAGAATTAAATAACCATCGAAATCACAACCTCGTGTTTTTCCTAAGCAGCACATACTTTAAAATAATTTCTTGTTGAGTTTAAAGTCTAAGCCTGTTCATTGCTTAACAAAATCCCAAACCTGCGACACTGCACAGTCAAGTCCCGGAATTTCTAAGTAACCTTTAATATGCGATCCCATAAATTAAGGAACTCCCTCCCAGAAAAGCCGTCATGGGGAAATTTACATTTCCTCAAAAGAAAAGTGAGCGCTCACTCTCACCAGGCACTAGGAAAAGGGAAGAGGCACATCTAGCCAACGAAACTAAAAGTTGTTTCTTCAAAATTCTCAAAACGTCTTAAAAACCTTAATGGCCACTTCTACCGTCCCCACTCTCTCTCTGCCCCATCCCGCTGCGGCCCTGAGCTGCCGGCTGGGGCTGAACCGCGACACCGCGGGACTCTCCCATACACGGAGTAAGGAGAAGCACGGCAAAGGGCAGAAGAACCCCCCCCCAAACCCCTTCAGAAACCGCGGGTAGGGCAGGGGATGAGAGCCGAGGCCCGATGGGGCACAGCCGCCAGCCCGGGGAAGCCATAGGGCCAGGACACACCGCCCGCTCCCCGTCCCGGTCCCTCACCTCGCTCTCTCTCTCCCTCCCGGTGCCGCTCACGCCGCCGCCTCCAAACAGCGCGGTCACGTGACCCGCGCGGGGGCGGGGCGGGGGCGCGCGCCCGCTCCGCGCTGCATCACGCGCCGCCCGCGCGGGAGGAGGAGGGGGAGGAGG
>VZRS01007802.1:66410-115256 GCA_013398055.1 Ifrita kowaldi | reverse complement strand
GCCCGGCGGACGTGTGACGGTGGCCGGGCTGGAGCTGCGGTGAGGGAAGGGACGAAAGAGGCGGCGGCACCGCCGGTCTGCGCTCCCCGGTGCCGCGGGGGGTGGCGGGGAGATGGCAGCGCTGTGCCGGCGGCACCGCGGCCGGGGGCACCGGGCTTCGCCCCGGCGCTTGGCCCGGCTGTGGGCGGCAGACAAAGAGGTGCCCTGGCAGTGTCCTCCCCCCCTGCTGCCGGCGGGGCCGGCGGCCGGGCAGACCCCACCGGGACCATGCGGGTGTCCTCGGGCCCGTCTCGCCGCAGGCTGACATCCCTCCCGGAGCGTGGGTGATGCGGATCGGGGAAAGGCCGGGCTGGCCCATCAGGACCGTGGATCCCCCCCGCCGTGCCCGGCACAAGCGGCACTGCTGCCATCTTTCCATCTAGCCGAGCTGTGGCCCGCTGACAGACCTCTGCCATCCCTCGGGGTGCTGCTTTGCCCGCTCCCGGACCTGGCAGCGTCCCTGTAGACCGCTGCGGGTCAGGCTGGGCCGTTGGCACAGATATTCCATGATTCTGCTGTTGGCTGCGGGGAGTGGAAGCCTAGCAGCAGCAAGGCCTGCATTGATCTGTCAGAGCTCGCCAGCCAGCCCGTGCCCACCCTGGCCAAGTCAGGATTATTAAAACGTGTAAATGTTTCCTTTATTTCTGCTCAGAACTCGACAAAACCATATGGGAAGAGACTGGAGTGAAAGGCTGGTAATGGAGAGTGTTCAGAACAGGTGTTGTAAGGAACAGAGATGAGAGGTACCTGGTGTTAAAAGTGGTTAGGAGGATTCACGGCAATGGAGGAAGGATAGCTGTTGGAATTTGATAGTATTTCCTGAAGCTGTGTTTGCTCCCACAGAAGGGAGGGCTTATAAGTGGATAAGCACACAGAACATTTCTTTTGGTCTATGCCAGCACTGAAGCTTCCTGATAGACCTTGCCCATTGTAAACTGCAGCTGAAATTAGCATCCCCAAGACAGGCTTGATGACAAGTTGTACCTCATGGTTAGGGCTTCTGGTTGATCCAAGTGCTTTTAGAACTGTTGACCATACTCTGCTGATGGGAAATTTAAAATAAACTGTCTGACCTTCCTATTCTGGAAGATACTTGAACCAGCAGCTGAAGAACTCTAATGCTGCAGCAGATTAAAATTATCACTTAAAGCTGCAAAATAACAGCATTTCTCTGTGTGCATGTTGTAGTTCTTGCCCCCTGGAGCAGCAGTGTCATCATCCACAGTCCTGATTCCTGGAAACTTCAGTTGTGAAACGTAGAGGTTATGAGATTTAGGCAGGCACAAGTAGATCATTGATGTCTCTCACTCTGCTGCATAGTAAGCCTTTACATGTCCAAAAAAAAAAAAAAAAAGAACCTGAGCTGTGTACTGTGTGTGCTTTGCTTAGCAAGGATGTAGCCTTCCCTGTAGGAGACAGGGAAGGGAATCCTCAAGCAAGATTGCTATTTTAGAATTTTTCCTGTACTTATTGTAGCAAGAAGCCATTTTGTTTCCATTAGTGACAGACCTTCCTAAATCCCTATTAATAGGTTTTTTTTATTCTTTCTGGTGTATTGTTCAAAATACAGCTCTCTTCTCCATTTTGGGTAATACTTACTGTGCTTGTGAGTTGTATCATCCCACTGCCACTGTAAATTACTGCAGGAAAAAGGAAGCACAGCAGTGACAGAAAGAACAGCATGAGCCAGTGTGCTCACCCTCCCAGAAGGTGGAATGAGCCACTTGTGGGATAATTGTGCTCTCACAGATTGCACACTGCAGGGTACTAAAACGGCTCTAAAGAAGTTGGTAGCTGCTGATCCTTTGCTTCTGTAGTTGAAAAATTGGGTGTGGGTAGGTGAAATGGCATGGTAGAAAAGCAGAGCAATTGACATCAGAATAAGCCTGACTGTGGAAATGCTTTCCTTTTTCTTGCTGTTCTGTACAGGTTTGATGCTTTTGCATTCTGTGGCTTTGACTCCACTGCATTGGCTAATAATGACCTTAAAGGACTATAAAGTAACAAAGGGAGAAAAACATCAAAATCCCTAGTCTTGCACATGGTGAGGTTTCCAGTCTCTGGGAGTCTGTGGCCAGCTGCCTTTTTCCAGTAAGGATAAGGTGCTGATGAGACTGCAGACCTGCAACAGGAAACTACATAAAACGGTTGTGTGAATAGCACTGAAAGGGAATAATGCTGCTGGGAGACTGTAATGGATTATGCTAGGGAACAGTCCTGAAATCATGCCATGCAGTTTTCTTTGAGAAAGAAGTATTACCAAGGATGCTCTGAATGTGGCACAGCATGTTCTAGTGGCTGCTGCAGTGGTGCTGATGTGAAACGCCACATTCAGCTCAGCATGACTGGACTCTTTGGCAGAGCTTCGGATGGCTGGAATGGTGAAGGAGCAAAGCTTAAGTGCAGAGCCCTTTTGCCATTAAGTCTTTCCATCTAGTGTTTTACTTAACTCATTTGCACAGGAGCTTGTAAGACTTCTGCTGAAGAGAATGTTATGCTGCTGTCCAAATTGTCAGAATAAAATATCCTATCTTGCTGCTGGTTGGTGTTTTGTTGTTTCTTGTTTTTATTTAAGAAAAAAGGTGGATTTAAATGCTTAGTACTACCATTTTGTGATACCTACTAGTAGTGTGATAGCTGATGCAGGTTACAGTTTGAAGTTTGGCATGGGTCCCAGCAAATATTACAGGTATTCTAAAGCACATGAAACATCCATATCAGCATTGAAAAATATTATTTTGCGTATCAGTAGTAAAGTTTATGATACACAAAATACAGCAACTGGACAAACGAAACAGTTTCAGCAAACTTACCAAAGATGTACATTTTTGATAAATGTACAACAGTATGTTTGACACACTGTATAAATACTTGCCATATCCTTTATCTCTTGAAAAATTTAAGGCTGTAGGGCAAACCTGGAGAGAGGAATGATAGTGACTGCTGGGGAGAACAATGCAGCAAGTATCCAAAGGCTTGTTGGTTTGAGACTGCTGGCAGAATTATCATTGTGCTGTAGTACATGTAACATTAGTTCCTCAGGCTTTGGAGGACAGGGACTGGCCAGCTGCAGTCAAATGTACAAAACATTGTTCAAGCCTTAGGCAAAACCCACCACAATAAGAATAGTGCAGTCTTACTGGGCTACCTTATCTTCAGCACAGCAAACTGAAAATCCATGATTTTTCACATACCTTGTCGCCTTCCCTTTTCTGAAATGACTTAGCATCTGCCATTCCCACTGAAGAAGGGAATTGCTGCCAATGCCAGAGGAGATTTGGAGTTTGTCATTGCTTAGCTTCAGTATTCTTCTGAACTTGAAAAACCAGTAAAGGAACAGTAAAACAGGAAAATTTAGTTATCAGTTTAAATGTAAGATTTGTGGGTCTTTTACTGGAGCAGAAGTAGTATCAGCAATATAATTAAATAAATTATTTAGGTAACTGGGAGTGTTTTGTTTAAATAAATTTGCTGATTGTACTGATAGAGGGGAGTGTGTTTATCTGAAATACTCCCAAAATCATATAGGCATGAACAAGTAAAAGTGGTCTGTAGTACTTTAATATAGATAGGAGTAATGAGAGTTACAGCAAAAATAATTACAGCTAATCAGCTCAACGGTATGTTTTTAATAGCTCATTGTAGCCACAATGGCAACGTCATCTGAAGAAGTGTTGCTGATAGTGAAGAAGGTGCGTCAGAAGAAGCAGGATGGAGCTCTGTACCTGATGGCCGAACGCATTGCGTGGGCACCCGAGGGCAAGGACCGCTTCACTGTCAGCCACATGTATGCAGACATCAAATGTGAGTGCACGCTGCTCCTGCTGCAGTCAGGATATTGCCCTGGATATGGAAATATAACCCAAAGCTCACATGCCATGTAATAGCTAAGCGAGGAAGGTTGCAAAGGTGTGGAGCTCTGGCCAGGCTACTCTGTAGCAGCAGAGTTCAGGACTGTGGTGAAGTATCACCAGCTTAAAGATGCTACCACAGAACTTCTGTAGCCTTCAGATTTTAACTTACACTGCATTTACTATTAACTTTGATAAACTTCTGCAATAAATTGAACAGAAAAATAATCTATGCCATATGCTTGTAGAGGGAAGGGTGGGAGGAGGATCGAGGACGCATATAGGATTTTCAGTCTAACACAGAAACTATCTGGCGTGTCATCTGTTTAACTCAGTATCTAAAGCTGTTTCAATTTTCATATAAAATGAACTCTGTTTTATTTTCATCCAACAGACCATAGTTTCAGAAGTGTCAGCTTCTGTAGTTTGGCCTAGCTGGTAACATTCCGAATAAGCATTTGCTGTTGCAACAGCAGAGTACTTGCAAGTCAAAACCAAACAGTAAATGTCTATAGCATGCTGCCTTTCTGGCTCCAATTAGTGCTCGTATTTCATGTGCTGTAATGCCAAAGAAGGAATAAAAAGTAAGTTGTGTGCATCACTTGGTAATGGTTTAGTGATTATTGCTGTTTAAAGTCACATACAAGCACTGCAGCATGATCAAAAGTGTATGATGAATCAGAACTAAGATGCTCTTTTCTTAAATATGAATGTGATAAGTTTAAAAGCCCTGTTCACCTATAATAATCAACTTTGTGAAGGTTTTATTTAGCTATTAACTACACTTAAACAGTTTGTATTTTAAATATGTACACGTATAGGCATTGAAGTATTTTTAACTTAGGTGAAAAATGCGCTTTTTGTCATCTGAGATAAAAAAAGGCTGAGATGTATTTGTAAATTTGTAATAGAGAAGATGATTTAGTGTTGACATCTGGTTCCTGTCTCCCACTTGCACTGGAGAAAGGGCTGATATTAAAAGTTAGGTTGGTGCCATTTGCAGTGCTTCACTAAAGTCAGTATAGCAACAGTCCATAAACATAGCTGTCCTGGCCTCTGCTCCTTCTGGTTATGAGGATGGAAGCAGGAATTAGGTTTTTCTTATGAGTCATGAGGGTGTAGTACTACCTTGGAGGCATTGGTGATTGACTTGGGGAGCAGTAGTGGCTAACTGCACTTAGCTCACCACTGGCAACTGGGATCCAGATGTGCTGTTACCCACAGTGCCTCTGCTTTCCTACCGCTGTCCTTCCGTGGGAGCTGGGCCAGCTGGAAAAACAAAAGGGGGTCCTTTTCAGTGGGTCAGTTCCTTGGTTCAGCTTGCTGCACAAACACTAGCAATCATACAAGAAACGCAGCAGGAAGAAGTGGAAAGGGGGAATGAGGTCACCTTTCAGCAGCAGCCTGGGTTGGTTCCAGGTTAAAATGTCAAGGTGATGACAACCTCATTTGCAGCAGTTCTCGAATGGATGCTGTGGGGAATGCAAAGATGAATCAGGACTTCTGAGCAGGAGCTGAAGGATATTGAGCAACAGGCTGCTACTGTCTGTGTCTTGTATTTTAGCGTGAACAAGGTGCAGGGCTCAAACTAATTCAAGGGGAAGACTGACTGTTCCACTTTCATGGCTGCAATTCACACACTGGATAATGGTATTTAATTGGATGATGAGGATAACTGCTTATAAGCAAATACTCTAGGGAAGACAGTTTCTTGTATAAGCTTACTGTCTGTCTCTCTGCAATCTAGGCCAGAAAATCAGTCCAGAAGGTAAAGCTAAAATTCAGCTGCAGCTGGTGTTGCATGCAGGGGACACAACCAACTTCCACTTCTCCAATGAAAGCACAGCGGTGAAGGAGCGAGATGCGGTCAAGGATCTTCTTCAACAACTGTTGCCCAAGTTCAAAAGGAAAGCTAATAAAGAACTTGAGGAGAAAAACAGGTAAAGGGAAAGGAGCCTAAAAGTTCATTGGTTTTTTTTTTCTAGTTGTTGGCTAACTATCGTGTATTTCTGTTAACAGTTGTTGTTATTTTAACATCATGAATGATACAGCATTTGTTTCCCTAGTAAAAATCTCCCTGCTTTCAATTTCAAGGCAGTTCCTTGAGACTTACATAACTCTCACATGTTGAGACTACACTTGTGTGCTTAGTGACACATTCTTGAGGTGTAAAGGCAGCCAGTCTGGCTGCCACCCGGTCTTCCTTATCCATAGCTATGAGAGGAGAGCACCCAACTGGCAGTCTGTCTCTTTAGTCTTCTTAAATATATATGTATCAATTAGAAAAGCTGCTTGAAAGATTTTGTTTTTCCTTTTCCAAAAATTTTGTGGAGCCTGGTGGGTTTTTTTTCCTCCCCATAGAACCTCTTCCCCCTTAAATCAAGACTACTAAATTGTTAGGTACTTTCATGCATCTCACTTGAGATGCTGCAGTTTGTTACTTGGCATACAGGATGTTTATTCTAAGAAATGTTTTGAGAAGATTTTGAGGACCTAAGTCCTTTTCCCAAATGGGCTCTTGAGATACATTTCCGTTCCTTTAAAATGTTTGTGTTAAACCACTCCCTGTGGCCACAGAGCTCCCTTCTCTGCATCTCCCCCAATGAGTTTCACTTCATTCTAGTGTCTGCTGTGAATCCTGCGTCTGCTGGCTTCCATTTCCACAGACTGTTCTGGCTTTCAACATAGCTAAGTTAAAGCTAGGTTTTTCAAAACATGAGAGCATTGCCTCATGGGACAGACTGGATCTTAACAAGGAGATTTCGCAGCAGAAGGGCAAGAGCCCTTGTGCTGGAGCTGTGACACAATCAGGATTAACTGGTTCCAGTACTGCAGCAACCACTAGGGTCTGCAGCAGTGCAGCCTGCTTTGGCACTCTTCCCATGCTCGTTTCCTTATGCTATGTGCCTTATTTCTGACAGTATTGGTGCTGAGAACACAGGCAGTCTTAGCTCTGAATCTTTGCCTCCTTAAATGGAGTTTTACAGCATCACACCATGCAGTATCAAGAGCTTTTCTAGTTACTGAAAAGCCAGAATCCCTGCACATACTCAGACATAGTGTGTTCTCTTAATTAGAAGTCCAAGTCTAGTGATGGGGCTTCATTAGCTTAATTGCAACAGATAAGGCAAAAAAGATTCAGCCTGTTCTGGAAGGGTACAACATCCAGAGACCCTGCAGCATTTCCTCCATTTATTGATATGTGCGAGTTGTGTACGTACCAAAATTCCAAGCTTTATTTCAATAACCAGAATAACAGACTGCTTTCTGCTGCACTAATTTGTAAGAATTGCCACTAATCCATACTTGTGACAATAAGAAAAACTGGAGAAACCTTGGTGGTTAAAACATAATAGGGATATCCTGCCACAAAGCTTTCATTTCCACCTCATCCTACTTCATCCTTAGCGCAGCTAAAGACTTTCGTTTTGTCCAGGTTGCAGTTTATCCATGTTCTTCCCTAGACTCTGTGCTATGTATTCATAAGACTCCTGATTTTTTCGTTGTTTGGAATTGATCAAGACCCTGAGGTACATGCTAAAGATTGGTGAGGTTATTGGCAGATTATGAACACACATGCACGTGTCCCTGAAAATAGCCCAGTGGGTTTCTAATAAGGTACACAGCTGTAAAAACAGCTGCTTAAATGTGAGTGAAGATTCAGGTGCGTAGTCTTTGTATTTTGGGTAGTAAGGGTGATAAATTCTGTAAACGTTGCTCCCTGGTGGAAGCAGTGACACAGAATGTGTCTCACACTTGTGCTGTGATTAAGTGATGAAGATCCTGCTGTCACCACAGAAACATAAATGAACAACCATCTCAAGGTAATCTGTTTTAGGGGATCTTATCCCATAAATATTTTGTGATCTATACTCTTGCACTAGAATAGAGATCCGTAGCTACTGAATTTTAAGATCTTAAACCAATAATTGGACTGTGCTGAAATCTCCTTTTTTTCTCCCCCATCATACTTTTGTTATGGAACAGCAAGAAAATTCGCTGTGCTTTTACAGTTCAGGAGATTCCAGTCCTGGGGTGCAAAGACACACAAGCACCACAGAGTATTTTAGGACAAGATGTGAATCCCACGTTAACTTTTTCTTAGACATTACTGTTTTCTAACGTTCAGTGTTAACATCCATTTCTTAAGCCTTTTCAGACAAACAGTGCTGTTGACATTGGTTGTTTACACAGTCTTGTTAAGAAATGCACAGCATTTTGAAAGAAAAGATGGTTTCTGTTCCTTTTGTGAACTCGTGTTAGTTGTGGAAATACTAGTGATTTATTCTACAGTGTTTCAATTCTATTCAATACATTCTTTTACCAGAATGCTGCAAGAAGATCCTGTTTTGTTTCAGCTCTATAAAGACCTTGTTGTGAGCCAAGTAATCAGTGCTGAAGAATTCTGGGCCAACCGTTTAAGCCTGAATGCAGGGGATAATTCTGCAGCACCTAGTAAGCAGGATGTGGGCATCTCTGCAGCATTCCTGGTACGTTGAACCTCTAACTTACAGGATTTTAGAGCAAACAAATTGGGGAAAGTGAGAGTTCTGCTCATGCACTTTATTCCCATATACATGGATGTTGTACTTTCCTGGTTCCTCAACATCTCTCCGCTATTCCAAGTGTAAAGGGGGAAAAAAAA
Source organism: Ifrita kowaldi (assembly GCA_013398055.1). Classification (NCBI taxonomy): domain Eukaryota; kingdom Metazoa; phylum Chordata; class Aves; order Passeriformes; family Cinclosomatidae; genus Ifrita; species Ifrita kowaldi. Next base: position 106,721 of record VZRS01007802.1, on the reverse strand, counting down.
AGTTTCCTGCTAATCTGCAACCTCAAAGTTTTGTCAGTTTACAATGCCCAATTTGAACTTTAAATTGCCAATAGACAGATGATGTTTGTACTGCTGCTCTGCTTCCCATAAAACAGGAGTGATGTGAATATATGGTCACTAGATTAGACTGTATTAGCTTAATAAATTAAAGAGCATATCTGTGGCAGCATTGACATGCATACATGAACCCTTCCATCTAAGGGTTTTATTTCCTTCCTAATTTTTTAAACCAATACATGCTTTCAGCTACTTGAAGAACAACTTGTGTGTCTGAAACCTCATTTTCTCTCTCTTTTTCTCTAACTTTCAGTTATTTTACCCATTGGTAGAAAACATGCTTCAGTAATTTCAGTGCAGTCTAAAAGTAATCTAGGTACAACTTCAGATTCCTCACACAGAGACATGTTTCTACTTCTGCAACAAAATTCACAGATAGGACTCTTTAGGTGGAATCCCACTTCCACCTTTGTAATGACTGTGCTCATAGTGAGTTTGGGAGAGAAAGAGGAGGTAGGAATTTTTAATTTAGCTTCTGTAAAACCACTTGGTTTTTTCCCCCTCCTTGGAAATACCTGAATCTGTTGCCAAACAAATTTGATTGCTGATTTCCTCCCATTATTTTTACACCTTAATATCAAAAAAAGAACTAACAATGAAAAGTAAACCCACCAAACCTTCAAAACTTAAGCATTCTTAAAATAACTGGTTATGTTTGTGTTCTCCGCATTTGTGAAGAAGAAACCTTCAGCTATTTGTGTGTTCTAATTCAAGTTAAGCCTGACTGGCTCTACTGAGAATGAGTGTTTCCCTAGGAAGAAGATGGTACAAAAGCTAGACTTGAGGTACACAGGAAAAGGAGGAAAATGCAGCAGCCTGTGCAATCACGTAGTTTTCCTGTTTCTGAGAACTGGATGGAGCACTCACCTCCTCCAGAGCTTCCTAAAGAGATCACTGAGATTTAAGTTCAAAGTTCTTCTAAGGCTAACACTCAAGCTTTAAATTCAATGTTAACCTATCAGTTATACTAAGGTGTTTGTAGTGTATAAGGGAATAAGAGCCATAAATGCTTTTTTGTCACTTCATTACAGCCACTGATTATTCACTAGCTGAATTGTTGAGTGAACAATAAAACATGAGGCATATACAGTACACTTACCTATTTTTACTTTGACACAAGGATAAGCATAAATGAATTAAGCATAAATAAATTAAGCATATCTTATTTTGACCAATGGAGTGCTCTTTGCTTTCTAAAGCCTGCAGTCTGCTTGTTGAACTGTCCCTTAAGTGGCAGGTATAATAAAGTCATTCACGTTCGCTCTTTCATTTCTCATTGTAAAATACCTGTGTATGATCAAATATGCTGTGGATTACTGGAGGAAGAAGATTATTTTACCTGCAGCAGACCCTACTTGCAAGATGCCAGTTCTTTTCCTTCTGCAGTTAGAGAAAGCATCCAGCCATGACTGTTGTTTCCCCTGTGTGCTTTTCCTTAGGCTGATGTACGGCCTCAGACAGACGGCTGCAACGGGCTGAGGTACAACTTGACTTCAGATATTATTGAATCCATATTTCGGACATACCCTGCAGGTGAGAGCAGTGTTTTACACATCAGACACATCCATTTAAGATTGGTCTTTTTACTGTCTTACTCTGGAAAGACTAAATGTTAGTCTGAGCCTGGAAGTATAAGGGATCATATCTTCCAGTCTTCTGGATAATTTTCCCTGCCTCATTAGAGGGATGGAAAGAAGCATATTCATGTGTTTCATAAAAGCATAAAATATGCTTTTGAAATGAAAACTTGATTTTATGAAATGAAAACATCTTAACTTGTGTTGACTTTTTGTTTTTTAAATTGTGAGTAAATGTTTGATTCCCATGATACTCTCCTACTCAATGTTCCAATTAATTGTTACTTTTCATGAAATCACCTTTGGGAGGAAAAGAAGCTGATTTCCATGATTTCCCCTGCACCATAATGAACATTGATTCATTTTGGCCCCTAGTGTGGGGGCAATTCAAGAGTGTTCAGGCCACTGTTACATGCACTTTTCAAAGCTTTACAGGCCTAAATGAGTACCTGTTTGCTCATGCTTAATACTGCAGTCCCTTCCATTTAACGGGAATGAATGGAGGCAGCCAGAAAGCAAGGAAGCCAGCAAGGAAATGTTGACATAAAATACCATGTTAAGATTTGTGGAACAGTTTGTAATCGTTCTGGGTTTTGTTCACAGTAAAAATGAAATATGCAGAGAATGTTCCACATAATATGACCGAGAGGGAATTCTGGACACGATTTTTTCAGTCTCATTATTTTCATCGGGACAGGCTCAACACAGGCTCAAAAGACCTCTTTGCAGAATGTGCCAAACTGGATGAGAAAGGTAAGCTGGTTGTGTCTGAAAGCTACAGATGGTCATAGAAAGTTACCTACAGCTTTGCCATTCTGAGCACATTTCATAGTGAGAGCATTTCTGGGAACAAATTAGCCTTTGGAAAGTGGCAGCACTAGAAATAAGCTTTTACTACTAATTCCATAATATGCCATCAGTTACTATGGAATAATTCTGTGTACATAATAGGTTTTGTTTTGTGATATGTGTACCGTTTACAACAGGTACAGCTTTTGTTATAGATGGGGTTTTAATAAATGGGATCCCTGTTCATTCAGATTGTCCAGAGGAGTTGCCATCCCTGTTCTCTGTCAGTCTTTTTAATCTGAAATTATAAAGTATTACCTAAGTTTTTTATGAAGTTTTGAGATAGGTTTGTGATGATACAGAAATGTGGGGAGTTGGGATCAGTTACCACCATTCCATAATATGTATTCTGGCTAATGAAAGCATTCTATTGGGAATGCAAAACTCTTCACAAGTCAAAGCTATCACCAGATATAAACTGTCAAACTACCCAGGCAGGGCAGCAAAACAGTGCCAAAATTAGAAGAAGCATGACTGAGGCTTCTCAGCTCCCACTAATATAAGTGCATCTCAATTTATTTTTTTAGTCAGTGTTCAGTGATGTCTAGAAGTTGGTGAAAACAGGGTTAATTAGTAGGAATATGTTTTAGAGTAACTTCACACATTTATTGGTTATTTTAAATGGAACTTCAAAAAAGGTTTAAAGTATTAGTCCCAGTGTTATTTGGGCCTATGCAGAACCTTTGTATTTTAAAGATTAAATATAACTTAATGATCCCACAATTATTCTCTTTGTTTAGATACAGTTTTTCATGTTACTTTTTGCTTTGTTTCACACAGGGTTAAAAGCAATGGTGTCTCAAGGAGTGAAAAACCCCCTGATAGATTTAACAGCTTTGGAAGATAAAACATTAGATGAAGTAAGTACTTGGGAGAAAAAACCAGGAAACAAACAAAAAATCTAGAAGAAAACCATACACCTTCCTTAGTTTCATTTAAGGATTAGTGGATCCTTCTTTTAAAATCCCTACAAATGTTAATTTTAAAACAAATCCCTCACTAGGCAGTTGCAGTGGTTGGGTACTCAGCATTCCTACTGTTGTGTGTGTAGGGAAATGGAGACTGTGCCCATGGACCTGTGTGCCTCACATCTACCTTGGTGTAAATGCAGAACTTCCCTTTTCTAAAGAATTACTCTTTCATTTGGCTTTTTTGTCTAAACTGGACTCTTTGGTTTTTTCCTACCTTTTAGACTCTGTGACAATGTACAGAAGAGTAACACAAAAGAGGAAAAAGTCTTTGATTTGTTCTTACTTTGAACATTGCTACTTGATTTGGCCTAACTGAAGGACACTTTATACAGTTTTCTTTTTTTAGCTTTGAATACCTTCCTTTGCTAAAGTTATGACTGACTTGAACTATTACCTGCCTCCAAGTACAAGTTAAAATTGTACTTCTTACAATTGCACAATTGATGCAATGGTGTACCATATTGTGAAGTAATTTAGCGATGTGTTTTTCTGCAGTTGATTTAACTGAAACTGTTGAATTGTAATTAATAATGGAGCTGCATTTCTAAGTTTTTTGGCGGGGTTTTTTGGGGGTTTCTTTTTTAATTTTATTTTTGTGGGAGTTGTTCAAAGCTAGCAGTCTGAAACTGGACCACGAGTTTAGGAGAGGTGTGTTTGAAGTGCTCTGCAAACTGCCCTGGTTTGCTTTTGAGGCTGGTTAACAGCAAGCATGAAACTGCCCACGGGGTAAAGTGAGCTGCCTTCAGCCACCTGGCAGGTGGGGAACTCTTCCAACATTAAGGCTTGAGGTTTTTTGAATTTTCTACTGATATCACATCCTCCTGACAGGTGTCATTTAGCCTGTGGGCTGCTGGTGTCCCACTAGATTTTAAAAACAGGTGAGTAAAACAACTGCTGTCTCTTCCTTGCCATCAATGCCTGTGTTTTGCACAGGTGATCCTTAGGGGTTTTTTAAGCTAGTTCAGTTTTTCCTTGTATCATGGTCTTAAAAAATTACCTGTATAAGACTTGCTACCTTCTCTCTGACACCTCTAAATTGCCAAGTGTTAGCAGAATAAAACAGTGACTGGAGCTTTTTCAAAGTACATAAGGTGATGGTGGGGCAAAGGTAGGAAAATGATGCTCTGGATGATGACGCAGGGGAGGTGGCTTCCTGACTGTAGGGAAAACAGTATTGTCCTGCTGCTCTGGGAGCAGGAGGGAAATTAATGTTGTTTCCTTTGTAGGGCTATGGCGTTGCTCCTGTGGCCTCTACATCAAATGCCTCCAAGTCTGCTAGAGAAAGTAGCAATGCTGCCATCATAAAACGCTTTAATCATCACAGTGCCATGGTCCTTGCAGCTGGCCTCAGGAAACAGTAAGTTTCAGTGTTGTGTAAAGGCTTTTTGTAGTAAATTTTAAGGAATTTCCAAAACAAAACCACATTTTCAGTTATTCATCCAACCTTTTCTTTAATTTTTTTATGAATGAATTATTTTGCTCTAGAAATGAAAATACCTTTAGGTTCCATTTTACTTTATAGAGGTTTTTCAGAGCTGTTTGAAATGATGACTTATTTTTAGCTGAGTTATCATGTAAAGCAGATTAAAAAGGAAAGAATGTTTCTGCCTTAGATCTCTAGCCCTGGTGAAGCCTGCAGAAGTAGTATTCTGTGTGCTGTGTGGAGGTGAGGTCTGGTGCAGGGAGTTGCTATTTCCTGCCTTCCAGGAGCAGGTTTGGCTGGGGCAGCCTACAGTGTGGCATAGGTGGATCAGATGAAGGACTGCTCAGGTGCAGTACCCTGCCCCTGACCAAAAACCTCTATAGGTCATGTGCTCTACAACTGTTTTATTGGACAACCAGTGAGGATTACTACTCTACCCAAATCCTACAGTCCTCAGCTGTGACAGATCTTAGTTAACACTTCCTTCTGTTTAGCTGGGCTCCTTCACATTGTTCTTTGGTTTTGCACAAATTGAACACTGCAGCTTAAGCAATCTCTTCTGGGCGATGTGTGTTTCTGTTTCTCAGTTCAGAAAGGGACAACAGGATAGCTCTCCTGGAACAGTTGTATTTCAGGGCTCCCACAGCTCTGCTAATACCTGGTTGCATAACTGTGTATACAAAGTGTTTCTAACTTAGCCATGATTTTGCTGTGTCCCACATGCACTGTTGGCATGCTGCTATTTCTGCAGAGAGGGACAAGCACCTTCTCCTGCTGTTGAATTTTCCCCATGACAAACAGGGTTAATGTGCAGAGTTGGTTCCTTCTGTCTACATCAACTGCTAGAAATTAAGACATAAGGGGAAAAAAAGTATGTGAAGTGCATATAAAGTCTTTGAAACAGATGTATTTACTTTGTCTCTAGCTTGTATCTTAAGTTTCCTGTGAGGTGAATTCTTCTTAATGCTGTTTCTCTATTTTAAGAGAAGCACAAAATGACCATTACAGTGAGACCAGCAGTACGGATGGAAACTCCAGGGATTCAGATTTCTTTCAGCCACCACTGAAAAAGGTATAAAGTTAGCTGATGTGATTCTGATTGAATGGAACTGGAAGCTCTGTCTCAAAAAATTGCTGAAAGTTCCTTACTTGTTTTATGACACATCTGAAGTGAAACCTTTAGCCTTGTTTAGAAGTATATAGAATAACAACCTGACTGTCTATAAGAAGCCTTGTACCTCTGTTAGTAAAAACAAATCGATTACACATTGAAGTGTTGTGCTGTTTATCTCTTCAGTAGTGCCCAAAGCAAGTAAAAAATTCTAAGATGCTTCAGATTGGACCCAGAAATCTGGTTCTTCACGTTTGCTGCAGTTCTGTTTTTGGCCCCCTTCCTTTTGTTTTTCTTTCAAGTGCCTGAAAGCTTCTAGAGAACATCTATCAGAAAAGAATATTGGTGTTCAAGCACCAATATTAACCTGTCAAGCGTGTTGTTTGTAGAGGGGATGATGAAACTGGCACATGACAGTGTTCATCTTAGTCAGAAGCTGAAGTGAGGTTGAACTGAAAGTCTAGTGATACCTGATGCAATGAAATACAGGGCAACAGCCTGGTCTAGACTAACCAGAGCAGCTCACAAAGTGGAAGAGAGTACTGTAATTGCTATAAAACTGAATTGAATACTTTTCCTGGAGTTGACAACCTAATCAGAAAATGTCAGAGGGACTCAAAACTTGGCTGTATTGTGAGAAAACCTCGTAGAATACATGTGTTGTTAAATGTTGGGGTAGTCTTGGACTTTCCCCAAAAGCTGCAAGTTTTACTGAGCAGAAAATGATATAGCAAGACCAGAAGAAATGTGATGAAAAGGGGAGTGAAAGAGTAGCAGGAGAATAGGAGACTTCAGAAGTAGGTTTGTCATTGTACAAAGTCTGATATCACTGTGCTGTTACCTCTCACTGCTAATACTCCACAACACTGCTGTCACCAGGTAGCTTGGGTTAATTACTTTGGTTCTAGTCTTAAACTCCTGTACACCAGCTATTAAACCATTACTATTTCTGCTGATCTGGAGTTAGATGGACATAAGTAGAGAGCACAAATGATTATCTCTGTACAGAAGAACACTTTTTGGAAGTGGCAGGGACTGCTAACTTTTAGCCAGAATCTGGAGAAAAAGCAATGGTGCCAAGACTTGCAAATGGCACATCCTAAACAACACTGGGCATCACTCCCTCTGGAGGGTGGGCATGAGTCATTCCACACCTGGGTTTTCTTTAAGGTTTTAGTAACCCTTCAGCTCAAACTTGGTGAAGCAGAAGAAAGCACTGGATGTATGGAATTGTGCCTTTATTAGTAATGTGTATCATTATTTGGCTCATTTTAGGTAAAACTGCAGGAGGCCATTGAATATGAAGATTTATCAAAGAATAATAGCATTAAAACTATTGCACTAAACTTAAAGAAGTCTGATAGGTAAGTTAAAATATGCACAGCTCTTTCAGCAGAGCCAGTTTATCATGTGTTATTCATCACAGCCCACACAGGACCAGCTGATTCAATCCCTACTGTGCCACACTCGGGTGTGTTACAACTAAGTTTCAAAATCTTATATGAGATTTTATATAAACCAATTTCCAAGTGGTTCCCTCTTAAATTTGTATTTTTATTTCTCAGGGTGGTTGGGGTAAGAAGGGACATCTGGAGATCATCTAGTCCAATGCCCCTGTTAAACTCCATCTGCTTTTTCAGAGAGTTGAGTCTCTGTAAGCCGACCTGAGTGATCTTGACATGTAATTTCTGTGAAAGCCTAACAGACCTCTGTTCACAGCTCATCAATTCATTGCAGGTTTCAGTGGAAAAATGTGTTATATATGAAGAAATATACTATTCCAAGAAAAATCCACTCTGAGGCAAAAAAGTGCAGTTGGGATAGTTTGGACTGCTCACTGGTCTAGGATGTTTCTAGTAGTAGTCTTCTTGTTTTCTAGACTTTTGAGTTTCAGAACCATAGATGTAACTTCAGAAAAGGAGCAATGCTACTAGAAAGAGAACAGTTCCACGTGTGCACCTAACTTCATTTAGCTTAGTTTCAGTTGAAAGTGATGTGAATTGCTCCATTTTAATGATACTTCCAGAATTTGGTGGCAGGGGTAGATTTTCATTGGCAAAATAATGATCACAGATTCAGCAACAGAAGCTCTTATTTTGCTGCCATACCATCCTAACCTAGCCTCTTCCCATGTGGCAATATATTGTACTCCGTCAATAAATAAATTAGTGTCAACAGTTGCAAAGCATCTAAAATTAGAAACATTGGAAGAACTGTCCAGGAGTTTACTCTCTTGCTTTACCAACACTCTTACTAATAACACTTTTCCCTTCACAGGTATTACCATGGTCCAACTCCAATTCAATCACAGCAATACGCAACCAGTCAGGATATAATTAATTCATTTCATAGTATTAGACAAGAAATGGAAGCATATGTACCCAAACTAACTCAGGTATGGAAGAATATTTTAAAAATGCCCCTCTTAGTCTTAGCATCTTGCTTTCTATACAGTTTTGTGTCTCATGTTTACTGGAGTTTTAATTTTACATGGTAAACTTATCTCCAATTTCTGTTACTTGATTTATTTTACAAGTTTAGGTGATACCTTTTGAGCTGTTACATTTCAAATCTACACAATAGGAAACTGAGTCATTGCTGATGCTCAGTTATATTCTGTTCCTGCTTGCTTTTGAGGAAATGGTAAAGGTATAAGGTCGTAAAGCAGGACAGTCATGCACAGGCCAGTGTATTGATCCCAGCCTCAGAAGTTTAGGTTACAGTGAGCAGGTTTTTAACTGAACTGACCTTTTGCTCCCAAATGCACTGGAACTGTGGGTCTGCTGTGGGCTGCACAGAAGCTCTGTGCTGGCACCTGGAGGGCAGCAGAGCCAGTCTCCCCAGCCAGTATCTGAACTTCTCTGTTTGTAAACCTAGTTTGGCCCTAAGTAAAGCAGCCACAACTCTGCTACACTTCTGCATAGTAATTCTCTTATTTCAGAGTAAGTGCACAGACAGTTCAAGGTCTAGGTAAAGAAAAGGGTTGTTTTTCCATAATTAGTATGAGAGTTATCACTGCAAACAAGCTGTAGCACTTAAAGGCACTGTGCCTAATTCTGGAGAAGAGCCGAACCTGAACTTCCATTGCATCTGTTCAACTAATCTTATTTTTAAAAGAATTTATTGGAAAAAAGTGACCTGAAATACTTGTTCTCCTTCTCTCCAGGTTCTTTCAAGTGGTGATGCTGCCAGCACTATTGCAGTCCTGTCACCTGGAGGAGCACTTATGCAGGGTGGAACACAGCAAGCCATAAACCGTAAGGATTTGGGATGTCTAATGCTTTAATCGTGTCCTGTTGCATTGCACAGCACTGGCTGGCTTGCTGTTTCATCTCTCCCTTAGAATATGTTACAGTGATAAAGGAAATTATGGAAACATGTAGCTGGAGTAGTACTGGGTTACAGCAGCAAAAGAAAAGCAACAACCCAGCCTCACCATGGGGGTGGTAATGGCTACACCGGTGCTGAGGCAAGTGAACAAGAGAACATTTTACACAGCAAGTAATGAAGGAAACACCTGATAGATTCTAAATTGTCTTACTGGGTTTTACTTGTTCAGCATTTCTGATTTTTTTTCCTGGATTGCAGAAAATACATACTCTGTGGAAACTCTGAGGAAGCAAGGCCTAGATAATTGTCTGGAACTAAGTTTTTTGCAGCCTGCATTTAAAATCCACAGCTTGCTATGAAAAAAAGGCAACTGCCTTGTAGACTGCAAGGGCAAATCAGACAGCCTCTCCTTATCACACCTCCATTCAACCACCCTTTCCCTGTTGTCACATTGCTGCCCTTTTGAGTTCCTGTCTCTTTAGTCTCACAGCAGATGAATTCCCATTCTCAGGATTTATAACACTTTTCTAGTTTATCTTGTGTTACTTAGTCTGAAAAGCAGCAGAAATTAATTCAGACAGCTGAAAAAGCAAGTATGAGTTCTTTATGGTAGTGAAAGTAAAGGAGTCAGCAAGCAGTGGTGAGGCTTTCTTACCTATCCTGGTTGACATATTGGGTGCTACACTTCACTTCTTTGAGCCCGACCACCCCTTTTTTTTTAACAGCCTCATCCTGAAATTTGATATGCACTGTTCAGTTCACTATGCTCATCCTCAGTGACTACTTGTACTTTTTGTTTAGGTTTTTACAGTTATGGCTCTTTCTTTGTTCTTGAACCCTGTCACTCTTTCTTCTTTAAGAGTACCTGGGACACAGTTCTTTTTTCCTGTCTGAATTTTTCGTGTTCCACATGCTATAACCATATTCTCATTGCCAGCATAAGATAGAGGGAAAAACTTGCAGTATCCAGAGTTCTTAGCACTGTGTTGTGAGGACAACACGGTGCTGGTGCCAGCAGCAGCACTGCCACGCTGTTAGAACAATACAAATATATGGCTTCTAATCCTGGATTAGGTTTAGTGTCCATTCTTTGCCTGGCATGGATCTCCCTGAATAATACACAAGCTTCCAAGTATAGACCCATAAATAGAAGCTGACCTGATCTGATAGCTGCTGATAGTCTTGATCTAATTGCTGCTGAGGTGTGAGGCACCTCAGTGTTCCCTCCCAGCCAGTCTTTCTGTGACTGTAGTGGAAGTGTACATTGCTGACCTCCTTCATTAGCCTTAGTTCTCATTTTTCATATGATAGTTTGAATGATGTGAAAAAACCCTTTTTCCTGTTGCAGAGATGGTGCCAAATGACATTCAGTCTGAACTAAAACACTTGTACGTGGCAGTAGGGGAACTGCTACGACACTTCTGGTCCTGCTTCCCTGTTAACACGCCATTCCTAGAAGAAAAGGTAAGGCAGAGCTTCCTCTTTTGGGCCTGATTATGATGTGGCCAGACCATGGTTTGGAATGGCTGTCGTTACTGAAGTGCAAGAACTAATACACATGCCTTAAATCAGTACAGCACTTAGTCATCTCTAGGACTGAAGGTCACAAAATAACATAAAACCTTTTTTTTTCAGCAGTTCTGCTGATGCTATTAATTAAAATCATCCTTTTCCTTGCCTCCCTTTAGGAGCACTAGCTCTAAGCCAGTTTCGAACAGAATGGTCAGCTCTGTTGCAGCTGCAGGGTTCTCATTCCACTTTAAAACACAAAAACTAAAGCCTCCCTTCCCCAGCTCCAAGAAATAACCTCCACAGTGACAGTACAAGCAAGTTTTCCTTATTCTTCTATCCACTGCAAAAATCACTGTCATACCTTCAAGAACACACACTGCTTTTCAGAACTAAGTTGCCTTCAAGGACAGCCAGGTCTGTGACTGTAACTATTTTTCTGTTGCTTTGGACCTCACATGGATAACAAAGATTTGCATTCAGATACGTTCATATATCTGCTGCAAAATATGGCCTGAAAATCCAGAGTCTTTGCTTGAAGCAAAAAAACATTTTATGGATGTCTTTTATCTATTTATACTGTTTATTAATGAAGTAGTAATCAGAGTGGCACATTTCACTTTCAGTCATACTGCACTTATCTCAAAAATAAATACACACCTGAGAAGTGTTAGAGACTGATACTTGAGTAACTTTCCTTCCTCAAACTACACATACTTGAAGTAGCCCCCAGAATTAGTTACAAGGTGTTCTGTTGGAGAACAATTTGTTAAAGGAAATGAAACTTCTGTCTTACTATAATTCTTCAGTGTTGTAATACTGGTTTCTGTCTCTCTCAGGTTGTGAAAATGAGAAGCAACTTGGAAAGATTTCAGGTTACAAAGCTCTGCCCATTCCAAGAAAAGATTCGGAGACAATATTTAAGCACAAATGTAAGGGGAAAGTGCTTTTTAATTATGTGGGTGCATATTAATTATTGCAGTCTTAACTATGAGAGGATGGTAGTTACTTTGTAACTTCTTATCCTAGGGCATCTTAATTTTTTTGTTGACTAGGAAATGGGCAGAGGGACATTGGGTACACAGTTAAGCAGTTGTCTCTCCCTGTCCAGCTTGCTGAGTGATGCCAGCAACTGACAAGAACTATAAATTGAGATTACCTAAGTGACAGAACAGAAAGGGGAAGTCACATTTCATTTTTCACTTCCACCATGAAGTAGAACTTGAGCAACTTCAAAACTTTCCCCCCATGTCAGATTTGAAGTGGTGATCACAGACTAAATACCAGAACAGACAGCACAATGGGGTATCACTTCCCCATGAGCTTTGAGCTCAGCAGCTCTCTGCACTGCTCCCTCTATGGATATTTTGCAACAGAGCCTCAAGGTCCTTTCTCTGATTTTAGCAAGATTACTCACAGTGAATAAAGGGAAGAATCCACCTGGAAGGGAGGGAAGGGGATCTGTTTTCCAGCAGCTGGGACAATGTTTTTCCTTCTGTTTCAGTTGGTAAGTCATATAGAAGAGATGCTGCAGACAGCCTACAATAAGTTCCACACGTGGCAGTCCCGGCGCATGCTGAAGAAGACGTGAGGGCGCATCCTGTACAGGTCTGAGAGCAAAGCCTGCAATAGGGTAGGACTACAGCCTAGGTATGTGCAGATCTTAGAGTTGTTGCAGGAAGACCTGCAAGCTGTGGACTTCTGGAAACGATGCTAACTGAACTTGCACATTTTTGAAAAAGAACTGAGATTAAACTTGAAAACTGGGGAGAAAAACAAGGAAGAACCAAAATGGAAGAGCTGAGGCGCAAAAATATTTAAAAGACACTGTTTACTGCAGTTACTCAGGAACTGCTTTTGATTTGCATAAAGAGCTGCTTTCAGAAATAAAACATTTAAAGAGGGTGTATTAATAAAATTTGTTTTTCTGTCTAATTTTTTTTAAGAAGTGTATGGCACAGGGTAGATCTCAAAAGTTTTTCTTCACTGGATTCTGACATTTTCTTGAATTCTGTTTGTACTTTCTGCAACAGTTCAACAATGATGTTTTAAAACATAGCTGAGACTGTTTTTGCGTCAAACATCTGGGAGAGTGTAGCTGTCAGAAGACAAGCTCCTGCCATATGTTTCCCCACCAACTGGAAGCAAGAGACATTGCACTGAAAGCTGTTCATGGTCTGGGGTCCCTAAGGGTACACAGGGGCAAACTTCTGCCTGAAGTCTTCAATTTTTATGCAAAATTTTTTCAGCCATCCGTTTTGCATGTTTCCTTTTGAGTGCAAGTGTGTGCTACTGCAGTCTTTTTTTTTTTTATGGTGGCATTTGTTCTGAGGAGAGAATGCATTTTCAAAAATGAAGTTAAATAAAGTTTTTTACAAAAGAAGTCATTTATTTTCAATTCTTAGGCATTTTTTATTTCTTCTCCTAAATCTGTTTTCCTTCACTCTTCCCTTTTGACTATTAACTCTTTTTGGCGAATTGATAATCATTGCAAAGAGAAAAATGTGTTATTTACACAGTGTCCATAGGTATTGGGAATCTGTGCCATACTTTGTTCTAAACAGAATCAGTTCACGGTTTCAGAACAACTTGTCTTGTATTAAATGTGACTTAAATGCAAAGTAACTCCTTTTTCTAGAATATATGCATTTTAATGACAACCTTGTATTTTTTTTGTCACTTTGACTGGACAAAAGCCCAGTATGGGCTACTGAACTTTTTTACTTCAGATTAAATGTGACTGTTAAAGATGCATCTACTACAAAGACAAATCAGACTGACAATATGCATTCAAAGCAAGCACAACAATGTTCAGTACAGCAGAAGAAATTCCCCAAACCTGCATGATGGCTTAATACTGCATTTTGGTATGATGCTAAAACATGATAGTATGATGTTGGGTGGATAATTCTTGAAAATTCCTACAGCAGAAAGCTTGTATCAGTGTAGCCAAGTGGGTGCTTGTTCTGTGCTGCTGCTCCGTTTATGCAAGAGGGGTTTTTCCTTTACTGGTGCGTGGAAGTCAGCGGCTTCTTTTGACCCTTTTCTTTCAGATTTTTGTATTATGCTATAATATTTTGGTAAAAGCTGCATTTCAGTTAAGCATCACTGTCTGCACCAAAGTCCTGTTCAGAAATGTGTGCATATTGTTCAGCCTCGTTCCCTGTCTGCCGCTGCAGATCCATGCATGATCCCTGCTGGGCGCTGTCCGTGAGGTTCTGCTACGAGAAATGACTGGGCTCAGCCAGAGATGCCCATGTTCTTGACAGGGTGAACATGTCACTGGGAATAAACAGATGTACTACAGCACTTGGGGGATGAGGTGCACATCTTGTCAATAGTTACCTCTTGTGAGAACTAAACTTCCTCTAAAATTTAGGATTAGGGTATGGCTTTATGAAGCCAAATGCCCTTGTAAGTGCAGGCAGCTCCCAGAAAAAAAGGGTAATTTTGTTCTCCCCCGATCCAAAGCATTTGATCTAGTAATTCTGGGGCCAAATTCCAACTGATTCTTGAAAGCTAACACACCTTTCATCATATCAGAGGGCTAGGGTCAAGACAAGAGGTCTGATTTACATTCTAACGGTGCCTGAAGCTATGAACAACGCATTTAAGTATTAGACTGCACTGAGACTTGATTTAAAAAAATAGTAGGAGAGTTTTGAATATGGAACTAATTCACCTTTAATTGGAATCAGTATTTTGAGTTCCTGGAAAGACTGGGCAAAATGGTTAACATGGTGAAAAAGTGTCAGTGCATCACAAGAACATTTTACAGCTCCAAGGACTGATGTTTATAATGATTTTGGGGATGGTGTTGCGATAGCTTTAAGTTATTATAATGATATCAGGCTATCAAAATGTACCTTAATGACCAGAACTAGGGGGGAGGAGGAGTATGATACGAAATTCAACAGTTTTGCCTAGAGACTGTACAGGCAAGGCTGCTATGCACTTCATATTGCTTTTTCAGGTATTGTGGCAATAAGGCACAGGCCCCTCCTCAAGTAAAGGGAGGTAAACTAAATATTCTTTCTACATTGTGTTCCCCTTTTCTGTAGCATGGTCCAAAACCACAGATTCATTCCTTGAGTTTTGAAACTGAATCATCATGCATTATATTACTGTTGGAATCTTTATACTGACTTGTATTTTTAATGAGAATTCATAAAACTTGTATCATTGGCATTGATCTAAGATTTGTAGAATAAACCCTACTGAATTCTGAAGTGAAGTCTTCTCTAATGCTTAGGCTGTGTTTTCTGATTGAATTAAATCCCTAACAGGCTCTGTTGAGGTCTAAATTGAGAGAACTGTATATAACTCAGCTGTCCCTTGATGCTGATAGGTCAGCAGCAAAAGGATTACAATGTAATTACTGTCAAATTGTTTCATTTTCAGGATTTGAAAACTTCTACTGCTGCACAAGGAATCTACACCATTATGAGTGCTACTGTCCCTCTGTTCCCTGTCATAAAAAAGCCACTTTCAAGTCTCTAGGGATTAGTACTCTGCTTGTTCCATACATTGATGCAGCAGCTGTTGGTTCAAGAGAGCTGCACAGGAGCTTTGTCAGTTACTCTAATCCAAGGTTTCCTAGTAATGGAGAAAGGATAACGCAGATACCAGCCTGTGCATTTCAGCAGATGAAGATACTTAGATGCACCACAAAAAAGGCTGGGCTAATTCTCTCCCAAGAGCTCTACCCCAGTCAGGGACAGGAGGTGACAGCCTTCCACTGCAGCCACCCTACAAGTAAGCTTCTTACATGCTCACAGGGTAGCTCCCAAGACTTATCATCTGCAGCTTCCTAACGTGGCAAAGATCTCAAGGCCCTGTTGTGCTTTCCCAGATGGATGAGTTTCCCCACCACTCTGTGCTCAAGATGCTTTTTTTAGAGCTACAAGTATTTTCCCTTACTTACGCTATAACTATACCCTTACAACTTCTTGGTGGTGGTATTAGCTAGAAAGCTTTCCTTATCCTTGCCCAAACTGCTGTTGAGCAGCTGCTTTATCCAGAAACTCACTTGTATAAGCAGGGAAGGTGACAATAAGAAAGCTTAAGACCCAGTTTTCCATTATCCGTCCTGTTTCCCTTTCTTAAGGGAAGAGCCTGCCCAAGCATCCCTGTGGCTTTGGAGCCTTTGTATTGCAAGAGTTTCAGAGTGTGAGCCACGATATTCTGAACTTATTTCTGTGCTCTCCCTTGTCCTGCAGGAAGAGCTGGAGCTCAATCCAAATGGGACACAGCAACTTACTGAATAGCAGTCAAGAAGTGATCTAACACTGATCCTCGATAAACCCAGTGACAGACGTGTTCCTACAGCAGGGCTCAAAAGCCTGGGGAACCACTGAAATACCTAACACAATCTCCCACATGTTTTTCAGGATACTGCATTTCCTCTCAGCACTCAGAGCACATCATCTCCCCGAAAGATAGCCAAGCCCTTGTCTGTAATGCTGATAGCAAGGGAGTTTGTTAACATCCTAGATGGATGATGTTCTGCGAGGGCTCTCTTGGGCTGGAATGGACTAGCCCCAGAGGTGCAAGATGCAGTCAGCACAGCTGACCTGGCTGAAGGAGCCACGGACCAGAGCCCAGCCATCTCCTGGGCACTCTGGTGCCCAGCCCTGGGCAGCCAGCACGTCTCAGTGCCCTCAGTGAGGGAGCTCTGCACCCCAATTCCCACAGCCCACACAGCGGCAGTTCTCCTTTGTGCTGCTCTCCAGGCTCACAGCCGGGTGGCAGAGTGCCACCACAGTGACAGGAAAAGTGCCTTCAGGAATGCAGCCGGGGCTGGGGCTCCTTGCTGGCAGTTTCCCAGCCACATGCCCTCAGCTGCTGTGATTCCCCCCCACAAACATTTCTATCCCCTCCAAAACCTGACAGCCCTCTGGTCTTCCTCTCCCAATAAAAGTCCACATACTCTTCATCATGGAAAAGCCAAACTACTGCAGTAGTTCAGGTGTCAGCATATCCCCAAGGAAGACATGCCCTGGACTTAGACCCTGTCCTCCCTGCATGCTAAGATCCTGTTGCTTTATTACCTCACTGACAGCCCTCACAAACCACAAGTTAAATATGAATCTGTTGAAGGCAGCTTTCTCCCAAACACCCATAAACCTGGACACAGTTTTGTTCTCTAGAATGTCACCTTCCACACAGGCCCACTCCATCCCCTTCCATCCCAAGTTCACTCACAGGCACATCCTGACAAACCATCACTTTATTAGAATTCCTGCACCCAGCAGAAGCAGCCTCAAGCACTGCTGACACCCACACTTCCCTGCACCACCTTCCTCAAGTGAGTTCCTGCCCTGTGTGCTCACCCACAGGACTGCCTATCACCTCTTTGGCACAATACAGTCTCCACCACACCTGGACACTGTGGCCAAGCACCTCATAGCCTAGGAATCCCAGATCCCTTCTGTGTTACCTCCCCAGCACTTGGCTGCCAACACAATCCATGTGGACCCAGAGCTGTGCACTTCATCCCCTAAATCCTAAACTCCATCTGCATCATCTCAACAGGACCCCAATTGCAAGTTCCAGAGAACAGAGGGTAGCACACTGTATGGGGGTTCACAATCGCTGGCTCAGTGGCTACAATAAGAGGGAAGCACTGGAGCGTACCCAAGCTAAAGCTTCTGTTAAAAAGACAAGACTCAAACTTCGGGAATTGGCCAGAGGTGATCAGACCTTCTGGGGCGGGGGCTGCCTCTCTCAAGGTACTGCACAGGGAGTGTTGGCCTCAGGTGGGACCTCCAGCCTGTTACATAAACCACAATGTGTTGGCTTCCTCCCTGACCTCACCTGCAGCCGATGGGCTGATCCAGATAAAACAGCATTGACAGGAGCTTTCTCTGACGTAGCACATGTCCCATGATCGGAATTGACAGCTCAAACGCAACAGCCCCACAACAGCCACTTCCCTGTGAGCACTCCCCCCATTTCTACCTTTGCCCAGCTCTGCAGATAGTACGTTAAGGAAATAAATGCCAAGTTGTAAAGCCACGTAGTTCCTAAGTGACAATCCCTGAGCCTGGGCACGGCTCCCCTGTGCTTCCGGCCACGAGCTGATCATGAAGGGAAACAGCAGCAGCGAGGGACTCGGAGCAACGTTGGCATCAGCCTGGTGTGACTCAGCAGGACAAAGATTGCCTGGCCAGAAGCAGGCAGCAGATATCCCTGCATGTAAGCACCAACCACGCTGTTCTGCAACATCAGGCCACACGAAGCACATCACTGTGCAAAATGCTTCCCAGCAGCGTGGCACAGGCACCCGGGGGAGACGTCTCTCTGCACGGAGACATTATGTCACCAAAACCAGAATGTTTCCTTTTGCCCTGCGGCCCTGCAGAGCTCAGGAAATTGCACCCTCACAGTATTTCTGCCTTCCTCACCCTTCAGGCAAAGCTCCCAAACTGGCTTGTGCTGTTTTACAGCAGAGAGTGGAATGTTTCTTTAGGGACCTCAGTCCTGGGCAGGGATCCCGGGTGCTGCAGGAATGGAACAGCCTTTCTCCATGGCTTGCCACTCCCTTGGGCACAGCTTCTCACCTTGCCTTAACAAAAGCAAACACATCCAACAGTCCAAAGACAAGCACAGGGGTTACAATTCGATCTGTGATAACCGTTCTCAGGTGATAACCACTACTTTACACTGAGCAAACACCAGCACCACCAGAACCAGTGTCAGAGCTGTGATCCAATCCTTAAGTGAGGTCCTGTTCAGCTGAAGTATTCAGGATCTCTAACCAGGGATTTAAGATGCATTTTTCCCCAGGGAGGCAGGAAAACCCTCCTCATCATACTCCCTTCCCAGGAAGCCCTTCATGCCACAATTTCTAGACCTCACATCACAAGACTGACAACCCTTTTAGTTCCAGAAAGAAGGATGATCCCAGATCTCAGCCAGGCCAAGGCATTCCCATCTGGAAAGCAGAGATTGCCAGCAGTTTCATCGGTGCTGATCTCTCTCTCATGAGGGGAGACTGCTGAGAGCAGCTTTGAGCCTCATTCCCCAGCCATATCACTGACAGGCTGACTCCATGCCAAACACCTTCATACCAAAGCACACAGGGAGCTGAAAACAAACCACCCCCCAAAAAAGCAGTGTCCGTTCCCTTACCAGCCCCAAATCCAGTGGTGCTAGCCATTGCCAGCCCCTGCTCAGGTAAGTATTGTGACAGACACCTAGGTAGGGGCATCACGTTCTCACTCTCAGGGAAATGGCTGCTTTGTATCCCCTCTGCCCCCTGCCTCACCCCACTCCTGCAGCAGCAACTGCTTTTTATGGGGCTGGGATGGGAGCACAGCCTCAGGAATACCAGCCCTGAAGGAACCATGACACTGGACAAGTGCCCTGGCAGCACGGCTAGCAGAGCCTGGCCTTGATCCCTAACTCCCATCCCTGTCTAGTGTGGGCAACCTGGTTTCCGAGGCCACAGACATGCACTGAACCCCTCCCTGAGAGCTCCCTGTCATGTCCAGGCTGGATAAGAGCTGGGACAAAGCACTGCCAATCCCCAGACTCTGTATCTCGAGACACATAAGAGAGAGCGAGTTCCCCTGCCATCTGAGATGGAAGCAGAGGTGCCCTATAGGCACAGCCCAGCCTCCATGGGGGTCGGTAACTGTTTCACTACCCTTGGAGAACAGCCAGAAGAAATCCTCTCAGTGTGGAGAGCTGCTTCTGGGGAAGTTCAGCACATCACAGCATCCTAGTGCTAAACCAGGCCCCTCTGCCCTGCAGCTGTTTGCTGTACCCATGCAGAGAATGACACAGGCTTTTGGAGCTCTGTCCTACATTCAGAGACAGCGGATTCCTAGGGAGACAGGCAGGAAGGGTGAGCTATGCTGGCCTGGCACACAGCCCCTGCCTGGGTGCAGCCAGAGCTCTCACAGACACTCACAAACACAGCCCCCAGTCCTCGGGGAGCGTGGGCACTGAGACACGGAACAGCACCTTCTGCAGCCTCCTGTCACTTTGGACTTGGCTCCATAAAGAGTGGCTCAGTGCTCTCCTCCAGACACAGCTGGCATCAGGCAGCCAGAACCAGGTCCCTGCCAGCACACGTGAGGGCTCTACCCTGTCCTTGTGCTCAAAGAGATCCTGGTCCACAGAAGCGTTTGATGTGTCAGTGTCAACAGCAGTAAACCCGACTGTGCCCAGGAGATCCCCCGCTGGAAGAAGTATCAGATAGAGAAGCTGCGCTTTACAATCCAGTGGCTGATTTCCTGCCAGCTTGGTTCAGTCCACGGTTAAACTGCATCTCCTGAGAAAGGAGGAGTATTACGTAGGTAATGTAGGTAATGTCTGGAGCTACCCAATGCTTTTTCCACCACAGGAAAACCCACAGACATGAGAGAGAAAAAGTTCACGAAGACGAGCGGAAGCAGTTCTGTTTCTGCCCTAGTCCGACTCCTATTTAATCCTACAGGGCACAGCACAGCCCTGCTCAGAACCCTTCCGTTCGAATACAGACATTTCGTGCTCTGTCCCTGCAAGAAGGCCTCTCCCCTGCAGCCCTGACTCACAGCCGTCGCTTCCCTTTATGCAGCTCGGCTCCATTTCCTGCGCAGCCGGCGATGCCCGGTGCCAGCAGGAGCCGCGGCCACACCGGAACAAGGCTACAGACAGCCTGCGAGGGAGGCACCCCTCCTGCTCCGGCACTTGCACCGCTGCCTCAGCTCATTACGTTATTTCAGTATTACTGCCCCCCAAGCATCACCCACACCCCCCTTTTAAGTGATAAATATCGAGCTCTCCACGATCAGAATCTGACGCTATAATTAGACACCCCTACAGCACACACTGCCGTGTTACACAACACGGCTCGGAGCTCCTGGGTACCGGGTGAAGTTACATTTGCATTTTATTCACATCACAAACAAACTCTTAAAGCAAAATCTCCCAAGTGGTCTTGGTTACTGAGCTGCGGTTCAGACGACGAGGCAGTCTGAGAGCACGCAAACAGATTTCCCCGGTCTGAAACTAAAGCAGAGGTGAACTCCAGTCACCAGCGGGCGTCAGTCCACAGGACTAGACTGGCGTTAGCCAGAAGTAAAACCGCCAGCACGCATACAAAGTGGGTATCAGGTCCTAACTACCAACTGTTTGCTCGATATCGAACCCCCTTTATGGCACACAGGTTGTTAATGCAGACACAGCTGCTCACAGTTCCATGCACAACTCACTGCCAGACCAAGAAATGCCTTTGATTCATTTAAAGGTTAATCTCAAAAGCCAGGCTCCAAACTCCAAGGCTTCACAGCTCTATCACATTTCTGTTTTCTCTTCCCTGCAGCAGCAGGACAAGTTCCTGCCCAAACTTTTTCCTACATCTGCACCAGGAAGCGCTGGACTGGCTGCAACAACTCACACTAATAAACTGGATAACTAGTTCACGTTACTCACTTTCAGCTGACTAACACGGTGATAGCTCTGTCACTTTTAAAGGGCTGGGTGAAATGCCCTGCTGCAGCAGTGTGTGCCTTGCAGGAGCACCACAGATCCTGGTGCAGCGAGAGCCATATGGCATCTCCAGACAGCAGCGCTGTGAGCCAGAGCCCCAAGCTCTGTCTGCAGCTTCTCCACCTACCTGGTACAATTTATAAGCAAGTATTTGTGCATCTAACTCCCACCGGATGCAGCAGGATTAAAATTCTCACTGGAACCTTAAAAATCCAGCCCTGAGGCCAACTCTGCTGACACTGCTTCACAGGAGGGTAGCTGGGCAGCACAGGACCCAAACCCTGGCAGCTGCATACCCAGCCTGTACAGCTGTTTTGGAATCTGCATCTGCCAAAAAACAGCATGAGGGAAAAAACCGATCAGAGACAACATTTAGGATGTGTCATTTCCCAAGGTTACCATTAACTGTTAAGAACATTTATGTAATCAAAAAGGCAGTACCACTGGTCGTAGACAGCCCTTCAGCTGACCCTAGTCAGAACCGAACTTTCTACAGAAAAGACAGTTACCTAATTCCACCTAAAAGAGCATTCTCCCTAACCCAAGTTTCCTGCATCATCTGCAAGATGTGATCTAAATAATTGAAAACTTCCCTGGATCTAGGTCACAGACAGAGGTTGGTTTTTTAGCAAGATGTCCCAGAGGAATTGGCTATTTTGTTTAATTTGTTACTGACTTCTAACACCATATATAAGGACATACAGTAGCAGACTGAGGGGATGAGAAGTAGGAAGGATACTGACAAGGGCTAATTTCAGCGCATCAAAGCTGGGCTCCTTCTAGCTCTCAGGGAGGATAAAACCATGGATTGCATCAGAGTTGTGTCTGTGGCTGCTGAAGGTCCACAGGTTGATTGCAAGAGATGTGCAAAAATTCTCAGGTCGAGCAAGCTTGTCTTCTATTTGCAAGGATCCACATGCACATCTCCAAGGGTCTCCAAACCACAGTGGTTGAAAACCCACCTAAGGAGAAGAGAGACCATTTTCAGCTCTCCCCGAGGATGAATCCATGGAATGACTTCTCTTGGTTGACTATGGACAGAGCCCTGGTGGAAGTGGACAGTAACATTTCTGAGCATCTTCCAGGCCAGCCCTTGGGCTCTTTAGGTGCATGCGGTTCACAGAAGAATTGCAAAGGCAAATCTCTAACCCTGAAGTACCTGTTACATCTTTGGAAACATTACATCAAGCAGTCCAGAGTCCAGTGGTTGACCTTACTTTTGGGTGTGTTGGTTTTTTCCTCCCCATTACTGGCATGGAATAATAGCAAGTTACGTTAAGTCAGGAAATGGGACCAGCACAAAGTTCAAACTCATTTTCCTACTGAAGGCCTTGCACAACCATTTTTACAGCAGGCCTTTAATGACATTTTAGTCCAGTTACAAGGTTGAGATTACAGGCATTTTCAGGTAGCTTGGGCAGGTCATCAACACTTCCTGTAAAACAGGTTTTGTTTTCCATATTTCTTTGTCAAAAGGAGAGAGCAGTGATTATACTCATTTCAGAGAAACTAGGGGTTATATTGTCTCTCAAAAGGACAGAAATCATAGGAAAAGAAACTTGTCTCCACTTGACACAGAGAGTTTCTCACATCTGCTTTATCACAGGTAATTTACTGCATTGTAAGTACTAGAAAAGCAACGAACTATTTAATATATTGGCCAATATTAAGCATCTACCAACTTCATCACACACCCACATTCAAAACTTCATGTGAAATAAAGAGCTTATCACTCTGCTCGAGGTTTCCAGACAGATTAAGTCAATCTGGGGACAAAAATCTTCAGAGAAACTGTGCCACATCTTAAAAAGGCTGTATTTAGAGGAAGTACTGGTTTTCCAGAAGTGAAGTATCCAACTTCCAAGAACCTGATCTCTGCAGGATACATGAAACTGCACACAAGAACTGACATGTTTATATATGTTACATTTTAAAATCCTAACATTTTATTCCACACTCTCCAAATTCCATGTTTTATGTTCAGCAGAACAGCATGGAAATTATGACAAATTTTAGATTAAAATCATTCTATTTTTATTACCCAAGGAAGACCTTCACAAGTACTTGTGAAGAACCCTGTGGGCCAAATCCATTCCATGCTGTTTTATCAATGTTCCTACAGATTTGTAATTTTTTTTAGTGCTCTGACTTTAATGGATGTTTTGCACCAGTACTTTCTGCAAAATCAGACCTTCAATGCATTAGATACCCAATGTTTGAAGTGTTTAAAAACTTCACTGTTTGGGAAGATAAACTTTGACAGAGGTCAGTAAAGCCACAGCCCTATCAACACCATTACCAGCAAGATACTGATTTCTTCATCTCTAGACTTTCTATTTCTTTCTCACCTAAAACCAGATCATACGAGCAGAGTTTTGAACTTTGAGTGTTGATTTTTTTTTTTAACCTATTTAACAACCTCTACTACTTGCATGCCTCTATTAAGCCATTACCTTGTGATTTGATTGCTATGCACACCATGAACTATGTATTTGTATTACACAGCTCCCTGGGACCTGCAGCCACGTCCATGGGCTCCAGCAGAAGTCAAACAATGGAGCCACTGTTTCAGCCCTGCCTCCTGGCTCACCCTCTCAGTGCAGGCTTTTTCCTCTCTGCTTCCTTTCTGTGCTACCAGGGCTCAGCCACTGCTGCATCTTTCCTTACAGCTCTGCTTTCTGGAGTCCTGGGACTTGGTTAACAAACAAACAGTTCCTCACTTAAAAAAGAATCTTGGAAACAAATTCAGGTATTTGGAAGACAAAGTCAATCAGAAGCACACCAAATGGTAAATTCTGGTTTTTTTAGCCAAATCACGTAATTCTGGGACCCTAGTGGGGGAGGTAGGGGAGAAAAGGAGATTTAGGTATATATTTGTGCAACTGACAGCTTTTTACCTGACAGTATCAAAGAAGAATAGAAAAAGCCTCTTGTCAACCTGAAAACAATTTATGAGATGTGCTCTTTGCATCCTGCTGTTGTTCAGCGTTCAAGTCAGACACAGCCTCCTGCGTGTTTGGGTGAGCCTGCAGGCTGCCACACTGCATCCATCCTCCTCCTCCATGCAAAAAACCAGCAGCTCGGCAGGAGCCGGCCAGCCCCGCAGCTCTGGGAATGCCAGCCATCTGCTCCAGCAGCCCTCCCACGCACAGGCTGCCGAGGCAGGCTCCTTGCCCAGTGCCGATGGCATCCGGAGCCGCTCACGGCGGCTCAGCGCTCTGCCCTCGCTCCGTGCCGCTCCTGTGGGCCGGGGATGCTGCGGGGCTGCTGCAGCGAACCCAAACTGCAGCGCTGTGCAGCAGCACGGCCGAGTTTCTCCACAGAGCTGCGAAAAAGGACTGCACAGGGGATGCCCAAGCACAGCAAAGCCACCAGAGCTGGTGGCTGGTCCTGCAGCAATGAGCAACCAGCCCACGGCCACTGGGGCATCGGCAAGTTCTGGACACCCCAGCACACGCTTCCATGGCAACAAGGCAGCCGGGATCCCCAGCCGGCTTGAAGGCACCTGCAAGGCCTGTCTCTGCCACAGCTCAGGGCTGCTACGCCTTGCTTTCACCACAGCTCTCTCCTGCCAAGGAATGGTTTCTGGAGGTTCATTTACTGCCTGTCTTCATTCTTGTGGAGTCTGTGGCCACCCAGTTGGTGCTGCTCTGTGCTGGGGAACATGTGAAATCATGGGAACTTGTCACAGCTCCAGGATTTACTGGCTCAGGTCTGCATTTGCCAATGATTATGCTTTCAGAAGAATGCCTTAGAGTACTCACCTGGTTTTGAGCTACAGAAATGTTTCTGATACATGCTGTGAACAAAGAGGGGTGCTAAAAACCTCTTCTAATCCATGTCTCTCAAAGGAGCAGTGCATCGCAATCCAAGCAAAGAAGCCAGCACACAAAACTGTGCAGAATAATCACCCTGTAAAACACCAGCATCCTTAAAGGAGAAGGAGGAGTCCTGCAACTTCATTCCAATAAGGGGAGAAAGTATCCACTGGGGCATATTCCCATAGGGGTTTCTCTCTCTAGGTTTTGGAGGGCGTAGCCTCCTTTTATCCTAAGCTCCCGGCCTCATGGTGCCCTCTTCCTTTCCCCATTGGCTGAGGTACAGGAAAGGTACAGCCTTCCCAAACCGCCTACCTCATATTCCCCCTTGAACCTACTACTTCACCACAAAGTTAAGAAACTCAGGCTTGTGCAGACCCATTTGTCTATTTCGGCAATCAAACTGTCTGGGCTCTGTAACAAACCCGTGGCTTGAAGTTGGGAGGGACATCAGAGACATTTTGAAGACATTAACACCCATACCCTCACACATTGAACTGTTGGTTAAGACATTAGCACACATCTTTTTCTATCAATCCCTCCTCTTCTTATTTCTCAATTTGTCATTACAAACCTTAGTTATCATTAACTTATTTTTTTTAACCACCCAGCATGATCTAGAAGTTAACATTTGAACGACCCCCTCCCAACTTTTCCAGGTCTGGCCTCTGCACCAGGCATGGCGAGTAAACACAGAGAAACGACTCAGCCTAAAGTAGACAATGACAGTTCATATTAGCCCACTAATCACTAGAGGTCCTTCTAGATGATCCATGGCTACTGATCTGATCCACTTTTGCAGAGTTACCCTGTTGTCCTGGTTGAACAGCAAAGTCCAGAGGCAGGGTCTGTGCCAACTGGGCTTCCTGTCAAGGAGATTTCACAAGACACAGTATCCTGGCCACATACTGGTTTAAATACACATTTTCACCTCCCTGCTACGTTGAGAATAACCAGGGTAAGGAATCCCAAACATCAGTTCAAAGGGGAATAATTTAAAACTGCTCGGGGTTTGGCTCTTACTCTGGCTAAAGCTAATGGCAATAGCCATATCCATGGCATCTTAGGTTCTAATACCAACTTTGAAAGGTGTTTCCTTTCTATTCAACCTGAACTCCGAGGGTGCCAGAGAGTATGGAGGTCTCACTGAATTCCCAAAGTAGCCATAATCCCTGGAAGGTTTCCACTCCCTCAAACCCCTCTGTAACCTCTCCCCATGGTCCTCTGCCCCCAGGGAGCCCCCACCACCCTGAGTTATGCCCCCACCTGCCCTCTCCAGCTTTCCCACCCCATCCCAGATGGTATTCCTGAGGTCTCCCATTTTCCCAGTGAGTTTTCCTGCTTTCCCTTCTGGCATGGAATTTGCTGAACTGATCAGGAACCCCCGAGCTGATGACATAGTGCTGTACCACCTGTTCCACCTCATCTTCTCCTGGTGGCAGGAGAATGATGAGGAGCTTGTTACGATCTGCCCCAATCACAGAAGAGAAAAGAAAACGCTCTGTGAATAAGGCGGGTCAAAGTCAAAGATCTGATTATTCCCAGAAACAAGATTAAAACCAAATGAGGTCAAATGCTGATAAATAAAATATATCAATTTTCTGGTAACAGTAAAAGAGAAAAAGAGAAACAAGGAGAAAAAAAGAAAGAAAAAATGAAAAGGTGGTGGGGACAGCAGTAGTGATAGAGACAGATTAAGTGGAAGCACATCACCCCTCCCTGGGTCCCAATGACATCTCATTGATCCCCTCCATCTGGGCTTCTTGGTGGTGTGGGTGCCTTGCTGAAAAGCATAGAATCCAGTGGAAAAAGATCTCTTTGAGTCAGGTGAAAATGCCTGGGTACCTCCCCTGACAGGGGGCAAGTTTGACACTGTTGCTTGCAAGACTGTGTCAGTTGCATCAAATCAAGTTACAGTCCAGGGCCTCAGCCCAGGGGCCCATTCAGGATGCAGTGGGCTTCAGTGCAGCTTTGTTGGCACAACTTCGTTACGCAGCTTTGTCAAAATGGACAAAAGTCTTTTATGACAATGTTTAAGCCATCAAATAGAACATTTCAGTCTCTGATGCTGCTGCACTCCAACATTGATTCCATCGATGAAAGGGTCGTGCGCTCATCAGGCACCACCGTTATCAAATGCAAAGAGCTGCAAATTATTCAGCTGGACACACCTGGGACAGAGGAGTGTTTGAACATTGTGAGCTTCATCTAGGCACTTTCCAGCCCAGGTTCAGGGACTCTCATGTATTCCTTCTTCTAGA
Organism: Ifrita kowaldi; assembly: GCA_013398055.1. NCBI lineage: Eukaryota > Metazoa > Chordata > Aves > Passeriformes > Cinclosomatidae > Ifrita > Ifrita kowaldi. Next base: position 79,315 of record VZRS01007802.1, on the reverse strand, counting down.
GCCCCTCATTTGCAATCATGGAAGATGGCTGGTGCTCTTTTCTGCTTGAGCAAGAGTTTGAGTTCCTCGGTTCAATGACTCATAAATGGCATCTAAGCTGCATCAATGAGGATTTCTCTGTCTGTCCCTCCGACCCTCTGGTTGTCATTGTCCCCAAAGCCATCAATGATGAAGTGCTTCACAAAGCTGCCACATTTCACCACAGTGGTCACTTCCCAGTGCTCAGCTGTTAACCATGAGAGGAATGGGGCAGTCATGATGAGGAGCAGCCAACCTCCTACAGGCACAAAAGGGTGATGGTGCAAAGAATGCAAGGAGCTGCTGAATGCCACGCTCTGGTATGGCAAGTGTGGCTGCATCATTGATACAAGGCCCTTCATTACTGACCAGCAGGCCAGGGCTGAAAAAAAGGGCTTTGAAGAAGCCCAACACCCCCAGGGGATGAGGATTCACGGGTATAGTGAGAGGTTTCATATTCTTCAGCAAATCCTCATCAAACTGGTGGAAGCTGGTAGTGACAAGTGGTACAACAGGGACTGCTGGCTGTGAAAAATGCAAGCTGCCAATGGGCACACTCACATCAAGGAGCTCCTGACTGCAGCTTGTCGGGTTCCTCAGGGTGTTGAAAGGGAAGGTGCATCGGTATTAGTCCATGGCAGTGAAGGGACAGATTCCATGCTCCAGGTCACTTCTCTGGCACAGAGAAGTGGATCCAAGGTCCAGGATCATATGTGGCTTTGAGGCTCTTGTTGTCAGCAAGTGGCTGCAAGCTGGTCACCCTTCCCAGCAGCGCTGTGCCCAGCCAGCCTATTCCAAAGGCGAACAGAAATGGCAGGCCCCGGTGCTCCTCCTATCTCCAGACCACATGCAGCAAACCCACCAGCAGTTGCTGTGCTCTTCCCAATTCAATGAGCAGTTTCTCATCATGCTCTGTGAACATGCTTATGCTCCCCAGTTTGGGGCATTCCTGGGAAACAGCGAAAATGAAAGGGCCAAACTGGAACTGTGTCAAAAGATCATGTCCCTGTGGTCCTGGCCGAACAGATCTGAGGAGCTCAGCAAATTCCAGAATGCTCTTTTTGAAGCTGACAGCCACATCATCTGGCCCTGTGTGTCCCTGTAGGAACTACAGCTCTGGGAAGGTGTCTTCCTTTGGTGGAACAGGCCCAAGTTCCTTGAAAAAATCTGAAGAACTTATGGTCAACAGTATAACATTCAACAAGGAAATTCAGGCCAAGGTTACGGTGTTGAGGAGGGAGCTGGCACAGCGGAACCCACAAGCAGGAACAACTTTCCCTCAGGTCTTTCCCTTCCTTTCTTCCCCTTTCCCTCCCTTTACATTAAAGAGAAAACATGAAAAGTGCATGGGCTGCTGAGCCCTTGGGTACAAATATGAATGGGTTTGTTCAGGGTGTGTGTTTACATACTTCAAAGGCTTTAAAATAAGTTTTTCTCCTGCCTGCACCCACAAATAATTGGAAGAATTTTACAGGTAATATTCCTATTCCACTGTGTAATTCTATATATAACTGTTTTTACTTAATTATTAATTAATTTTTTACTGTACCAAATTTACAAAGTACAGAAACATCTTCATACAAAAGGTTCCCATGCAAACACATCTTTACATCAGGGCTGTGTTCTATTTTTTGGGGAACAGATTATAGCACTGTCGTAACTTAACTCTGACCCAGAACAAGAACTGTGGTTTTATTAGTGATGGAGTTAAAAATGGAATTAATTCCCTTTCAAATTTAGTTTATTATTCCAAATAGCGCTTTTTCTTTCTTTTGAATTTTAGTGAGCAAATTGCCCTCATCACACTCTGCACCCATAACTAAGAAGCATGTGTGGTGCAGAGCAGGTTAGGGTTACCACACTAATTGGTGTAATCCAAAAAAGAGATAAAATTAAAATACTCTTCTAAGACATACGGCAGGAAATTCAACAGCACACCAGAGATGTTCAGGTTGGAGTGTTTGGTTGGCTTGAGAGTTGGTAGAAGGCTTTTTGTATTTTATCCACGTTCTATTTGCAGTTCATAAGCTGTCTCTCCTGGTTTAGGAAGGGGGACAACCCTTTTTCATGTAATGTTTCTTGTGTTCTGTTAAGATTAATAATTCCGAAAACTTTAGCCAAATTATAATAATTTTAGAGTCTTCCAAGGTAAAACTGGGAAGCTTAATAACATTTGCATGATTTCAAATACGTATAAATTCTTGTACTTCCAAGATAAAATTGGTTGAGACAAATTTTACATCCACAAAACCTTTTGCTGGCTGCACCATTTTTTTCTTTCCAGCAAGAAGACAAAACAAGCTTGGCAAAAAACCAACTTAACAACATATAAAATTATTTGACTAATAATTGATCACTTGCAATGAAAACACAAATTACCAACATTAAAACACTGACAATAGAAACGATTATGGGAGCAATTTAAAAACTTTCATTGTTTCCCACACAGCTCCATCTCATCTGTAGGCAAGTTCTTATAAAAGAAAAGTGAAAATTCGGCCCACTACAGACAGAATTTATTAAAAAGAAGTAAAAAATTCCTTGTGTCTACGCAGAATAATCACCCTGTAAAAAGCCAGAGTCCATAAAGGAGACAAAAGAGTCCTGCAACGTCATTCCAAGAAAGGGAGAGAGCATCCACTGGGGCATATTCCCGCGGGGTTTTCTCTCTCCAGGTTTTGGAGGGCGCAGCCTCCTTTTATCCCAAACTCCCGGCCGCATGGTGCCCTCTTCCTTTCCCCACTGGCTGAGGTACAGGGAAGATACAGCCTTCCCCATATAACCCCCTTGAACCTGTATTTCCCCCCAAAGTTCAGAAACCCAGGCTTGTGCGGACCCATTTGTCTATTTCAGGAGTCGAACAGTCTGGGTTCTGTAACGCAGGCTTGAAGGTGGTAGAGACATTAGAGACATTAAGACTCATTTCAAAGACATTAACGCCCATATCCTCACCCATCGAATTGTTTGTAAAGACATCAGCACACGTTTTCTTATCAAAACTGAAATAGGCAATGTTTGTGTGGCTTGGCACTTCCTGGCACAAGTGAAATGCAAGCATGGTCTGACATTCAGTTGATCCTGAGCCAGGATCAGAGGGTTACATATAAACTCTCTGAAGCTTTGTCATTTGGTCTAGAAGGGTTTGGTTTTGAGCTTTTGGCTAAATTCACCTCAAGACACAGAATGCACACACAGACCTGCAGGTCTACATTCTTTTGAATTATTTTCCACAGTCCCAAAATCACACAAGTCACTGCATTTAATTCTCTCATCAAGATTTACCCAGTTCTCCTAAGGCTGATCAGACTTCAGAACAAGCAATTCTGCATATTTTTGGAACAGTTTCAGCTGCAATCTTTGGGTTTAGACACAGTCACAAAAGAGCTTTGGACCTCGGTCTCCCAGTCAGGTATTGCAGCTAAGAGCATTTCTGAGGCACGAATCGATATGAAGAACCACCCTAATCATAGCACACTCAGAACTAAACTCCAGGACTACCAGATTTAAAGGAAACTTAGATTCATCAGCACAGAGGTTAGCTGGAGTGCTGTCTGTGTCTTTGCTGACTCCCTGTTCCTCATAGCTGCATTTTACTCTGGTGGGTCCATCTATGCTATTTTCTTGTGGCTTGCAGCCACATGCCCGAGGGGATGAGTGCAGCAAGAATTAAAGGCTGCGTGACAGCACAGAAGCATGCAGCACACGCTGTGCCCCCAGAATTAACCACTGCACTTCAGGCTAATGGCAGGCAGCCCAAGCTCCCCAGGGACACCAGCTACTCCCTTTCAGGAACATCAACTCCCCCCTCCCAGGGGCTCTCAGCTGAAAAGGGCTGTGGGTGGGTGCTTGGGTAGGGGTTATGGAAACCACCAATGCCTCCAGGTTGAAGGCAGGCAGACAGGTTCCCCTTCACTGTCCTTTGGCACATGGCCTGGGATGTGAGACCATGCATGTCAGCAAGTGTGACAGGTCACAGAGACATGCAACCGCCTGAAGGCATCCTGCTGGGACCCGGGGAACCGTGCCAGAGTGAGGCTTTCATTGCTGAAGCATCCCCTACCCACTCCTGCTTCCTGCACGCCCTGCTCCTCCTTCCGTTCCCTGCCTCCATTTGTAGCCACACTGCGTTCTGCATGCTCCCCGAGAGAAATAGGGCAAACATAACCTGATTAACCAAGAGGATTTGGGCAGGAAGGGGCAGGGGAGGAGATTACTACGCAGAGAACCACAGAACCTTTCCCTCTCACATTAGCCCTTGCTTATTCAATAATTAAAGTGTTCTCCGGTGACTCTGACTTTGGGATTTGCTATAAAAGCTTCTCATAAACTCTGTCTCAGCATGCAGACATCAGACCAAGGAGAACATTCGGTCTGACAAGCTGAAATTTCTTGCAGGCTCCAGGGTCAGTCAGAAGCTTAAAACCACTTGGATGTGAGCCTATGACTCCATTTTAAAACATAAGGATCCCTCTTGCTGTTGTTCACCTATTGAACAGACTGAATCCGACCTTTATTTGGCCACTCTGTCTGAAACATGGTTTCAAAGTTAATGCAGGCTTTCTCCATTTCATGTACAAAACAACCTCCAAGGCTGGCAGTGCCTCATGAGCACAGGAGCACATTACACAGGCTCTGGCTGCCCTCCAAGCTTATTCTGATGTTCTATTTTCTTTCCATCCCTTCTTTCTTGCTTATCTTAAGGCATATAGATGTTTCAGGATGGAAATGTAAAGCTACCCACACACAGAAAAGATGCCTCCCCTGACCTTCCAAAGAGCTATTTTTGGCTGCTCTTATATGCCTAAGAACTCTTACAGGGGTCATGCACTGAACTAACTGGCCCTCAGTAACTTTTGCCTAAGAGATATGAAACGTTGCAGAGATTATTTTTTAAAAAAATTTTATTCTCTCCATAACCTAACACACTACTGACTCCTAATCTCCAGATGCTGTTTGCAAGGGAGCACATTTCAAAAGGGGCTGCAAGCCCAAGATTATTACCCAAGGAATTTATGCTCAACATTACACGTAAACATACAAACGGAATAATAAAGACATATCCTTAATGCAGAGTTTTCCAAAAGTTATTGAGTACCCTCAGCCTTCAACTCACTTCACTTTTCAAGCCCAAACCTGGAGAAGAAGAAGCTCCAAAAGATTCAGAGTGAAACAAACTCCTTTTTAAAATACGTACCCCCAAAGAATTTATGATATTAAAAATTGAGGAACCCTGGATTAGCAGGCAAACACAAGCACAGAAGGATACTCCAGAAAAAAAGCAACAGTCCTAGCTCCATCTGTCAGAATACATGAATATACCACATCACATCCCATCAGTCAGAAAGCCAGGCTCTGCTCTGTCTTGTGTCTCTCAAATTCTAATGCTGACATTTTTCCGAACCGGCACTGCCCAGACTGCAAACATTTCAGTCCAGAGGCCAAGAGTGAAGCAGTGGGTGAGCCCCAGTGCCCTGACAGCTGCCCAAAGGCTCCTCATGTGGCAGGGAGTTAATACTGATCCAGGGGACTGCCCAGCCCTGTTGCCACCCCAAACACTGTTCACCCTCACACAGTAACCAAAAGATAAACCATGCGGGTATCTTTTCCCTTCTGACATCACAGGATTAAATACCACATAAACACACAGCCTATAGAATGGATAAAGCAGAAATGCTGTACAACTGGCAAAAAGGATGTGGAGAATATATGGGGAGTGAACTGTTCAGGAGACCCAGCCTCCAGAAATCCAGCTATGTACACACACACACAGAGAACACATGGCACTATCTCCCAGCATCTCACATTTCCATCACATTGGCATCTTTCAAAGGGTTCTTGAACTGAGATACTGCCTCTTAAGGCCAGAACTGCATAAGGTTTAGGGATACAACTGATTTTGCATAGAGCCATGAGAAAAACAACACAGGGTTGAGGTGGCCAGTGAGAAATGGTGTACCTCACATTTAGCACCCAGGACACAGACATGGTGCTCCTCTTATTACAGGGCCCAAGTTAGAGAACCACTAGGGTCTGTAAGTATCAGGATTTCCCCCACAGCAGCTAAAAGTCATATGCTTCCTCCCTATGGTAATATCCACCTCCTTAAACAAGACTCACCACAGTTTGCAAAACAATAAGGCCGTGCCCTGCACATGTTTGCTAAACATTTGTGCAATTTCATCCAAATACAGGAACAAAGGGAACACAAGTCAGAAGCTCCACACTTAGCATAGCACTGTGAAAACGACTCATTGGCAGTCCATAGGCAAGCATCAACCTTCCATTCTCTACTTAAAACTTGAGTATAAATAAAAAACATGAATTAATCAATAGAGATAAGGGTTGGTATTTGTGTAATGTTCTGGAAAACAGAGCATGCCAAGCAAAGCACTATATTTGGCAATTATTCTGCTTTACTCTGCGTCCACTTTCACTTCCCTGCCTCATTCTGCCTCTTTAGCTGATGAGCTCTCTGTGCTGTGTGCCTTTACAACGCCTGTGCTGCAAAGCTGTGCTCCCGACAGCAACGTTCAGCTTGGTGCCTGCCTGAAGTGTATTAATGATCTCACTACAGCTGCATAACGAAGCTGGGTCAAAAGACTACTGGCCTGACAGTAATTGAGGCTACACCTCTCTCTCCCCGCCTCTGTTTTTCTTTGGAAGCGCTGCCACAGTTCAGACCTATGGTACTGAGTCATGGCACAACGTATCAGGTTTCAATTAAGAAACATAGAACTAAACAGGGGTGGAAGGAAATTAAGACCATAAAACAATTCTTTCCTTGAAAGGATAAGAAATCACTCTTCTCTTCCTGACGAGTCACGCTTTGAACACGCATACAACGACAGGGCTCACATGAGCTTTGCTGTGAGTAGGATGAGGTGACCAGCAGCAATCCACAATCCAGGGAAAAGCACAGGCCACTGAACACCCAACTACCATAGTGTCAGGAGTGGGCAGCTACCACACAGCTACAGAACACCCAGGTGATGGTGTAAATCCCCAACAGTACAAGCTGGAGAACTTGTCATTGAGAAAATGGTGTGTCTTTGTCTTGGCTACCTTCTGCTTAGAAAATAAAGTTGAGCAGAACAAAACTAAAAACCCTGGCTAGCAGAACATCTGAAGAGATAAGGCAAGAGCTTCCTACTGGGGGAAGCTCCCTGTCCACTCCAGCACCACACTCTGCTGGCAGTACACAGGATATAAAAGGCATTTAAAACTCTGCCTGGTAACCTCTCAGGACAGTAGCTGCCTATCACAGTCAGGTCCTTTGCCAAGGGCTCTGTATCCACCTACAGAGCTGCCAACAACCACCACAGCAAATATTTAAAAGAGTACCTTGTGCAGAAACAGTGAAGTTATTTTTCCCCTCTGAGAAGAGCAGAAGAGTTAAGGTCTGCAACACAAGCCAAAATCACCTCAGGACTGCTACCTTAGGCCTCAACTAGCCCAGCTGCAGCTTTTTAAGGAGTCTCAGGGGTGGCCCAAGTGTGGGAACTGAAATGAAAGCACCTGGTTGCCTATCTCCATTCTATTGCTGCATTTGTTGAACTGCAAGTTAAACTTCAGCTTCCTTCTCCACGGAAGGAGAATGTATATCTTCAATATAATAATTTATTACATAATAATCTGTAGGTTACTCCACCAAGTCTGCGTGTCTGTAATGCTGAGAAGTACTCTCAGCTTTCTGCAGTGGTTGGTATGGCCCAGCAACTTCTTCATCATAGGATGCTGACTTTCCAGCAATGTAACTTGGAATTCTGATTCACAGAAATGAAAGTTTGGACACAGTGATTTTTGGATGGGAGAGAATGGATAATCTGCTATCACACAGAGCATCAACCAGATATACAAGGTCTGAAATGCTAGAAAATTGTCTCCCCCCAAAAGGGAGGCAGTATTGTGTAGTTAAGTGCATGTAGTTTATCAGAGCATCCCATTTCCTGCAGTTCCTAAGTAAATGAGTAAGATTCCAGAGTTGCATCAAGGGAATGGGTTTGGCTTGGAATCCTGCACAGTGACTCATGTTTTCATGAATAAATTCATTTCCTTAGAGAAGCAAGACAAAGTCATGTGTTCTGCTTAGTCCAGCTACCTAGAGTGTTTACTTAGGAAGCAATTGCAAAAAACCAGAGTTTTATCTAGCTTTATATTGAATGCATAATGCACTGCAGCTGTACTTGCAAACATAACTAGCTTTTTAAGAGGAAAAGAAAAACTGTAACTTGGAAGTTCTGGGTATTGAAAGATGTCAGCTAGAAACCAGTTCGCAATCAAAACCAGACAACTGACAGAAAACCATTGTGGAAGTCTGGGTGTTCCAGAAATTGACTGTTATTTACACAGGTCTCCATATTTATCCCCCTCCTGCACATTTAAAAATACGTTGTAGAAACACAGACCCGTAAACACCAGGAAATGAGAATTGCATCAGCTAGCCCCTCCCCTTCCCCACAATGACAGTGCAGAGAAAACGAGGGCGTGAAGCAGCAACAGCTCTGGATCTCTGTAACTGGATCTCAGCATCCTTACATGTGCGTGGAAGCAGCCAAGGAGAGGGACCCAGAGGTGTATGGATCATGGCTGATCAGTTATGTGCAGAGATACTTGATAGTGCAAGCCAGGATGAAACTCATCTTTCAGCTTTTAGTTTTTCCTTAGGAGATCAGTTCAAATGGTTTGATGTGGCTATTCAGACCAAATTGGAGAACACAAAATATGGCTTTTTATGGAGCATGAACTAACTCCCTGTATTTTACCCTGATAATTATTTCAAAAGAATAATGAGAGAATTCTGGCTCTGTGAACTTTTGGTGTCAAGTTCCACTTCGGAGTCTGGGCCTCTCTGGCTCAGGAAAAGACCCTCCATCATTTTCATGCTGCTTAACAAAGCTGAAATGTTTCACAATTAACAAATCTCTGCAGTACCACCATCAGGTCGGTATATAAAAACACCTTCACATTTTACAAAGGAGAAATGAAGCTATTAAAGCTGGAAGAAATTGTTCAGAATAAATCAAAGGGTCTCAGAATAAATCAAAGGGGAAGGCAGGACTGGAACATGATGTAGCTATGTGTAGTGCCAGGTCTTTCCCTCACACACTGACACCATGGGAAAGCCAAGCCCTTGATGATGTCAGAGTAGAAGCAGGACTGATCATGCATGGAATAACCCCTAGGATTTTTAAGGGCAAATTAAACCTCAGGTCTCAGGTAGAGTGGAGAAATGCCACTGACCTTTCCAGGGCGGGTCAGCATCCCCAGTAGCTTTGTGTTACTGATAACCTCCCAGCTGAGCTGCAGGTCACACAGCAAACCTGCAGGTCCTGGTTTGGTGTTCTTACTCACCCCTGCAGCACCATCAGATTTGACTCAGTCTGTCATGAGCCAGGACCTGAGCAAATGGAGAGAGTGGAAATTAAATGTCACCATGTAAAACCTCTTATATTTTAGCAAAATGGAGAGAAATTTACTAATACATTGTGTTTCACTGAAGATAGCAAAATGCACACATCAAACTCACCTTGTGTAACTGTCTCTCAACTTTATTTTTGTGACAACGGTCTAATGGTCTCTTGTAGTTTAAAGGCAAACGTTGTTTAATAAGAATGTGGCATTGTTTCCATCTGTTATCACTCAGATCCTGATCAAATGCCACCTGGAAATGCTCTGCTTCTAGCTCCTAGAATAAAAACATAAATGTTTCTACATTCGGTAACTTCTGTTGCTTTATTATTCATGTCTAATCTGTGAAAACTAATATGAAAAGGAGGGCAAGCAGGCTGAGGAAGGGTCAAGCTTCCCAGGAGAGACACTGTCACATTTCTGGCATTCCCATCACTCTATCAACACCACCTCCTGCTACCACGATAAAAGGCAGCAGTGGAAAAAGAACAGGAAGAGTAAAACTCCTTATCTACACATGTGAGAAAAGTCAGCCCATCCCTACAATCAATCACTTACAGGAAATCAAAACAGGCCTGACCTCCATCTTCCAAGTGCAAGAAAAATGCCTGTAATTTGCTCACCCCGTTCTGTTTGTGCTGTTCTGAGCCTTCTCTCATTGAAGCTCTCTGAGGCAGAAAATCAATGTCAATCATGCCAGATGACTGCTTTCCTCCTGAGCATCTACTGCTGATAATAAGATCACAAAGACCACATAAAAGGAAAAATTTGGCCATTGCAGCTGCCTTCTCAGTTCTGTAACTGAGATAAATTAACAGGTGAATTAACACTGGCATATTAAAAGCTGACTCTATTTTTTTACAAAAAAAGGGTTCTGATCTGCTTATCATCCTCACTGGGGACATACTGGGACCAGGATGGTCTTGAAACATCCCAGTTGGCTTGCTTTGGCCTGCTCTACTAAAAGCAGGACTCCTGGTACCTGAAGAGGGACCAGAGAGATAAGGACAACCTGACGCCTTATAGGTAACAGAGATTCAGTCTTGGTTCTGTTCTCAGTAACAAGCAGCACAAACAAAAGCAAGGGAAGATGTTTTCAGAACTTACACCCTGAAAATCATGTCCAAGTTTATTTTGCCTGAGCCACAGGCTAAGAAGAATCTTACAATACCAATATTCTGCTTAGGAGCCTTGGTCTCATTGCGAGTAGTAAAATACCACTTGCTCTACATTAGTTACATATTTTTAAGTCCTCTTAATCTATTCAGCCAGTATTGCCATAGAAGCTTCATATCTTGCATTTCAACTCTTTAGATGTAAAGGTTCTTATGGTCAAAAATATTTCTCATTGGTCTTCATTCCTGTCAAATATTCCTTTTCTGTCCTGCCAGATGTCTGTAACCCAAATCTGGACGAGATGTTCAGCCCCATTCATATAGAGTCACTGTAAATACAGATTCCTGGGATGCAGAACTAAACTTCCTAATCCATCCTTGAGGCTTCTGACAGAACAAGATGCTCAGTGAACCCAGAATAATGCAGAATGACAGAACTATGTTTCCTTTTCATCCTGCATTCATGTGGCTTTAGGCCAGCTCAGCATCTACCCACGCTTCCCTTCCTTAATGACCAGTCTTCTCTGACATGGCACATCCCACAAGCATCGCTCCTTCCTCCAGCAGCAGCAAGGAACAAAGCACCTCTAGTTCTGCAACCAATAGCCTGCTGTATTTAACCTCCTTTGCTGGAAGTGCTGGTCTTTATAATATGCAGAATTTCATATTTTTCTGTCGTGTTTCACGCAAATCTAGGCAAATTCTATGTGTCCAGCATTTTTAGATGTTTTCTCTTCTGTATTTTTTGTTTCTTTTGTTTTGCCAATGGACTGTCAAATAAATGATGAGGCTTTGGGCTACTATTCTTGTCAGATCAGCCCAGCAGAAGGGAATTGTCGCTGGGATGGTGTGTGACCACGTGTGCCACAGCAAGATAAGCACCTCAAAAGGAACTCGAGTATGTCCTAGGAGCTGAGGACAGATACAGCCAAAAATCAGATAGAGTCAGAATCCTGAAAGGAAATTAAGACAAAGATTGTAAAGGTACCACAACTGCAAGAATTGAAAAAAAAGAAAAGGAAGAAAAAATGACCACTGTAAAAACAAGAATGAGAAAATAAAGGTAACACATCTACTCACACAAGATTAAATGCGTACTTACCTAATTTTCAGTAAGGATGAACATGCTGATCCACGAGGTAGAGACAGGGTGCCTAAGAGAAGAGGTAGAAAGCAGAAATGGGTAAATGAGAATAAATGAACACAACTCACAGAAGGTGAGCAAAACTCACCGAGTCTGCTGTCTTCCAGCTGGAGGAAGCAAGCATTCTCAATTCCAGAACTCTGACGTGCACAAATCCAAAAGATTTTAAGTAAATCTGCCTACTTGAAGGTATTACCAAGGGACCAGAGAACAGCAAGTTCTAAGAAGTAAGCCATGGTAGAAGCAGTTTGGGCCTGTGCTTTTGATATCTGTGCAGTTCTTCAGAAAAACTTCCAAAGGAAAATCTAACTAAAAACATGATATTCAATGAATAATAAAGGGATAAAAGGTAGTTTTGACTAAAAACCAGTTTTGTGGGATGACCCGGAAAGTAGTATAGCATATTATGAAATTGAAACTGCAGGCATTCAGGAAATTAAAAAAAAAAAAAAAAAAAGGTTTTGCTTTTTATTGGGAGTCCTAGCAAGAAATAAGTGAATAGGAGAAGGATTCGGCTTTACTAACGAATCGCAGGGTGACAGGAAACTGACAGCATGGTGTGACTGAAAAAGACCAGTCACAGAATTTCCAGTAACTTCAGGAAAACATTAGTGTTGTGTTTGAGGCATCGCTGTCTGAAACACTCCATGCAGCAGCCCCTCTCAGGAGAAAAAGCATTTAAAAAACAGTTAAACTGTGAGAGTTCCACAGGACATACATCCCAATGACCAGGGAACTGCTTGCGTGACCATGCAGGGCTGAAAAGGTTCGGGTTATATAACCTAACACAACAAATGAGTGGGAATTGGATATGTAAATACACGGAAAGGGGAAGTAAACAAAAAACTCCCCAAACATCTATTGATCTAGATGGAAATTAGACGCTGGTTTCCAGACACCCGACAAGAGCCCTCATCCGGAACTACCGCCATAAACTCCTGAGAAGGAGCACAAGGCTGTCTGGCTCTGCCCGGGCGAGAAACGAGGGCAGGAACGCCTTAAATTCCCCACAAACTCTCCAGAGCCGGAGAGTTTGCTTTCACTCATCCCGGCTAGTAACAGAGAGAGTGGAATCTCCCCCGACGACAGCCCTGAGACGAGCCCTGAGGGGGTGCGCAGCTGAGCTCCTCAGCCCCGCCTCAGCTCCCATCACGGCGCCGGCCGCTCGCCTCTCTTCACCCTCTCCTCCCCTGCTCCCGCTCCTTCCCGCTGCTCCTTCC
>VZRS01007802.1:48872-65447 GCA_013398055.1 Ifrita kowaldi | reverse complement strand
TCTCCCCCCCCCCCCCCCCTGCTCCCGCTCCTTCCCGCTGCTCCTTCCCCCCCCTCCCTCTCTCTCTCTCTCTCTCCACCCCGACGTGTCGGCGGGCACGTCCCCAGCATCGCAGCCCGCCCGCCTCACGTCAGCCGCCCGGCCCTTATTTAAGGCGGCGGCCGCCACCTCCCCCGCTCCGCCGCCACAGCCGCGCTTGGGTGAGGACGCTCGGTAGGTGCGATCGCCGTGGCGGGCTGGGAGGGTGCGGGAGGGGGGTGCAGGGAGAAGGGGAGTGCAAGAAGCGGGATGCAAGAACGGGGGTTGCAAGAGATGCTGTCCCGCAAACCCCCGGGGGGACTCGGTGGAGCAGGAGGCGCCAAATGGACAAAGTCTGCTCCACACCGCCTGCTCCGCCGACTCCCCCCGGCCGTGGTGGTATCGGGCACAGCCCTGGGCTTGAGTCCAGCCGGCGCGATTTCCACTCACAACCCCACCACTGTCCCCTCCCTCCGTCCCCTTGAGCCTCCGTGGATTAACTTGCTTCCCTTAATCGGTGCGTGTGGCCCCAGGGAGCGATCCTGCAAAGGAACTTGAGGATGGGCTTAGGGCTGCGCTTGAAATACAGCATTAGTGGACCACCTACTACTCCCCTGACTTGTTTCTTTGAGGGATATGGCACTCCAAAGGCAAAATCTTTTTGAGTTTTTAAGTGTAACAGACGTGCATGAGTGGGTGGCTCTCATCAGCCTTGCGCATTAAAGCGCTTATAGTGCAAAGGGAGGACTTGGCACGTGGAGAGTGCACTACATGGCCACGCTGCAGGAGGCTTCTGCAAATGAAGACTGACGTAGCTGGGTTGATTTTTCCTAAATAAGGGCACTGCTGGCTTCCTGCCCCTCCCCTCAGCCCCAAAACTTACAGTCCCTAACTGCTGCTCTGCTTGGCTTTTCATGCTCTGAACGAGTTGCCGCCTGTTCAGCACTGGAGAGTCGTGTTGTGTCTGTACTTGCATCCGTCTGTGCAGCTGCTCCTGCCCTGGGCCCTTCAGACTGTTCCCAGTGCAGCACCATTTCCTGGGAAAGCGTGGTGTTGGCTTCTATGCAGAAATGGGGATGAATCCTTTGTCATCATTGTACCATTTTGGCACCCGTGGGCTGCCAGAACCCATCTAACCAGGATGCTGTGCAGCTGGCAGCTAAAATGTGAGGGTGGGAGAGATGGTAGCACCAGACTCCAGCCATCTTAATTCAAAACTGTGCAGTTTCATTTCAAAACAAATTCATGATGTGAAGGCTCATGCTGTGCCTAAAAAGGGCTTGCCTAAGTCTTGCACAACTTCAGCTCTGGAAAGGCTTCAGGGCACAGAATACCAGTTTTTCAGGGTGAGAGAACAGAGTTTGCCAGATTGTGCTGTGCTTAGAAGTACTAAAATGGCTTCCCGTACCTAAATGTAATATGGATGGTCATTTAGAACATCCTACTTCTGTTGCTGGAGTGCCACCAGCTATATAATATAATCGATTGCCCTCAGGCTGTATTTGAGGCAAACCTATGGTGAGCTTGATCAGAGGATTGTCATCAATAATTCAGTTTTGCCATCATTTTGTGGCATACAGGCGGTATTGCCAGATGTTTTATTCATGTGTTTTGTATCCATTTTTGTATAATCCTAGAATAACGTCTATCTTGCTGGATACAAATATTCGGGTGTCAGTAAAAGCTCCAAAGCTTGGAGAAATAATCTGTTGCTTTCCTTTCAGCAGTGCACCATGTCTCTCAAGGAACAGCTCATCCACACTCTCCACAAACAGGAGCACAGTCATGCCGAAAATAAGATTAGCGTGGTTGGCGTGGGTGCAGTCGGAATGGCCTGTGCCATCAGCATCCTCATGAAGGTAAATGTCAAGCTTGGGAGGAAGCAGCAGAAGAACCTGAGACCTAAAAGAGGAGCAAAAAAATAATCTGCCTTATTAGATGAACTTCTGGTTATACAATCCTTTGTTTGGGCCTGAAATGAAGCAACAGTCTTGAAGCTATTGACAGAGAACAAATAGCTGCAGTTCTTGTAAACCAAATTTGCCTCAGGATCAGATAGTATGCCCTTTATGTATCATTTTATGAGCTGCGTTTACCTTTGTGGGACTTGCAGACTCCCTTCTAACTAGGAATTGTCTAACACTCTAAATATACAAAAAGATGGAGAACTGAGGAGTTATTTTGTCTTGAGCAGAGTGGACAATGGAATAATTCTTTCCAGTGTGGTCTGGAAAAATTGGTCCTTGACACTCTGAATGACTTGTCCTCTGCATTCAGCTACCATATTGAAAATGCTGTGTTTAACACCAGGCTTGCTTTTCTTAACTGTCAGTTAGGTTGTGTATAAACTGCTATTAAATTATTCTTCATTATTGTCCTGCTAAATTGTACTATTTCATGCAGAATGTGGTTATGAAAAGTACAAAGTGAACTCAAGAAAGTGTATATCCCAAGGGACTAATTGAAGGACTCTGGGAAGAAGTGAAGTGTCAGAGATGAGCAAAGTTGTTTAAGTAGCTTTTAAAGTAATTGTAACTTCACAGTTTAAAAACTGGGGGCTTTGCTCAAAAAGGCAGTAAACTCACCATGACTCTTGGTCTCTTGTAGGACTTGGCCGATGAACTCGCCCTTGTTGATGTTGTGGAGGACAAGCTCAGAGGAGAGATGCTGGACCTGCAGCATGGCAGCCTCTTCCTTAAAACTCCAAAGATTGTCTCTGGCAAAGGCAAGTAGTTGGCTCTCATGTGCTCGTTATTTCGAAACTGAGATTGCCACTTCAGGTCTCACACTGGGCAGCCAAGTCTAGCACTTAGCCTGTCACCCTAATTGTTGGGGGGAAAGCTCATGGATATAGTACTCAGCTGACATTTTTTAATATACCTTCTTACGGCCAGTCCAGCTAGGAGTTTTCTTCCAGGGTTCACTGCTTGATACAGAAAGTTGAATTTCTTAAGTACTTGTGCACCTTAGAGAACTTGATTTCACAACCAGTTAACCCCTGAACTCATTACTGCTTACTTCTGATAACTTTTAGTGGCAGCCTCGAGTAGGGCAAAGGCTTAACCAGCTCATACCTTAATTACAGTGCCCACAGGTAGTAGGTTATGAGGGCAGAACCTTCTTCCTCTTCTACACAGCACTTGCCCTGAATGATACTCCAACAGCTACCCCAGTCCCATTTGTGGCTGAGAAACATGGGGTATCACTGCCTGCAGCTGTGTGTTACAATGTTGCCACTTGTGGCAATAAGCCACAGTCTTAAAATAAACTTTAACTTTCTATAGAGGCAAAGTCTAGGGTAACAATTACCAGGGAATTGCTGCACCCTCAAAGCTGAGAATTTGAGATCTCAGAGCAGAAAGGAAGTGAGAACTCCTGTTCTGACCCATGTGTAGTAGGAGGTCATGTTTGACACTGCCTTTTGTCTGCAGATTACAGTGTGACCGCACACTCCAAGCTGGTCATTGTCACTGCTGGTGCCCGGCAGCAAGAAGGAGAGAGCCGCCTTAACTTGGTCCAGCGCAACGTGAATATCTTCAAATTCATCATTCCCAACGTTGTTAAATACAGTCCTGACTGCAAGCTGCTTATTGTCTCAAACCCAGGTTTGTCTTGTGTTGCCATAAGAGGATTTGGCTTAGAGAATAGTGTTTCTTCAGTAAGGTGGCATTAGTGCACAGGCTTTTAGAAAATACTTATGCTGGGGAAGAAACGTCTCCAGGGAGACCTTGCAGAACCTTCCAGTACCTAAAGGGGCCTAAAAGAGAGGTGGACTATTTACAAGGCATGTTGTGTTAGGACAAGGGGTAAGTGCTTTAACTGAAAGAGAGGTATCTAGGTTAGCTGTAAGGAAGAAATTCTTTATCATGAAGGTGGTAAGACACTGCAGCAGTTGGCCCAGGGAAGTCCTGGATGCCCCATTCCTGGAAGTGGTCACGGCCAGGTTGGATGGAGCTTTGAGCAACCTGATCTAGTGGAGGGTGTCCCTGCCCATGGCAGGGAGCTGGAATGAAATGCTCTTTAAGGTCCCTTTCAACCCAAACCATTCTATGATACACACATAGCAAAAAGTGACATCTTCCCTCTCCAGGCTCAGCAGTTTGGTCTCCTGAGGAATAAACTTGGGTCTTCAATCCAAATGACCTTGAGCACAGTAAGGGTCACTGATAATTGCAGGCACAGCATAAAGGCAGAGCTGAGAGACTCTTCAGAAACAGCCACCAGGTTGCATAAAACAGCTTTTATGTCAGTCCAGTGTGGTGCCTGGCCACAAGCACTGCTTTGTGCTGTTCCATGCAACCAGCACACAGGTAAAATGCTTACAGATGAAGGGAAGGTACCATCCTCATTATCAATCTGCTCATGAGCGGCACTTGTTATCCCCCTGTTCTCCCTACAGTGGATATTTTGACCTATGTGGCCTGGAAGATCAGTGGCTTTCCCAAACACCGTGTTATCGGTAGTGGCTGCAATCTGGACTCTGCCCGTTTCCGCCACCTCATGGGAGAAAGGCTGGGCATCCACCCTCTGAGCTGCCACGGATGGATCGTTGGAGAGCACGGAGATTCCAGTGGTAAGGGTGAAATTGGGCTGGCTGTTACACAGTTTGTTTGCCAGAAACACCTTGAAAAGCTACAGCAAAACATTGCTCCAAAACCTTTGCACTGCAGCACCTTAAAAATGCAAGTCCTGACTTAAGTCTTTTGATGCACAGAGTAACCCTAGATGATCTATATTTGACCTGAGTGACTGTGCTTGAAAAGGTCATTACTGTAACCTGAGGTGGCTAAACGTTTCTAGGCTAAATTGTTCCCGTAACTCCCAAAAAAACCCCAAACTGAAGCAGCAAGAGGATAAAGTCCTCTGAAGGGCCTCTCAAAGATCTGCACCAGACCTACTGGCAGTCACTCAGCTGCCATTACTCGTATCTCTTAATTACTGTACATAGGAATTGAAGTGCAGAGGCAAGTCTGGAGGACAGGAGAAAGCCCAACTTTCTCCTTACTTAACCTGTACTTTTCCAAGCAGCACCAGAGCAGTACTGTCTGCCTCCTGACACCCACCAGAATGCACTCGGAATCAATTCTTATTTTGAGAAAACTTTGCAAAATACAGAGTGACTGTCATTGTAGTTCATGTTGTACAGGTATTTCACTTTAAAAAAGGGGTATTGAAACTTTGTGACACCATGTATAAATGTTGATGTGCTCCTGGGTTCTCAGCCTGAAGTTTAGATTGGCCTTATAGGTCATACCATATTTAAAGTCATGGCTAAATCCTAAGTGATGTGTTGCAGATTAATCCAGCTAGATCTTATGTTAGCTGTTAATTTGAGGACTAAGTGTTGTGAGATAATTAATCTACGTGCAACTTTCAGTACCTGTCTGGAGCGGAGTGAATGTTGCTGGTGTCTCCCTGAAGGCTCTTCATCCTGACTTGGGAACTGATGGAGACAAGGAACACTGGAAAGAGGTCCATAAGCAGGTCGTGGACAGGTAAATACTGGTTTGGCTTTTTTATAAATTTCAACACCAGAACAGATCATGAAAGCTGAAAAATCTCTGCAGTACCCAGATCTAGAATACCTCAGTAGCCCCAAATGTCAGAATAGAACATGAAATAGTATTTCAAGGAGCAATGTAGATTTGGCAGTTAAATTTTCGGGATTAGTAAACTTTAAATTAGGGAAGACCTTAAACTTCTAGGCTTCCTGTATTATTGTGGGGACTAGTGTAAAATGCAAATAGAATTACTCACTGCTGAGTTCATTTTGGTCCTGCCAGCAAATCAGTCAAGCTTCTGATGCCTCCAAATTGATCAGGACACCTCCAAAAGCCTTTTTTACAAACTTAAAGCATTTTGGTTGATTGTACTTGTTCTTTAATGAGTGTCTGTGTCTCTGCAGTGCCTATGAGGTGATCAAACTGAAGGGGTACACATCCTGGGCTATTGGCCTTTCTGTGGGAGACCTAGCTGAAAGTATTATGAAGAATTTGAGAAGAGTGCACCCCATCTCTACAATTGTTAAGGTGAGCAGCCCCTTTTTGCTAATTTCTGTCTTACTGAGAATTAAGTATCTCTGGAATTCTGAAAAAACAGTGATCACTTTCTAGTTTAATTTCAACTAAATTTAGTTTCCTGATAGGATATTCTATGAAATATACAGACATACATAAATTCCAGCCTAACAATCCTTACGTACTTTTCAGGGCTTGCATGGAATAAAAGAAGATGTCTTCCTAAGTGTTCCTTGTGTACTGGGCAATAATGGCATCACTGATGTAGTAAAGATGATCCTAAAACCTGAGGAAGAGGACAAACTAAGGAAGAGTGCAGACACACTGTGGGCAATCCAGAAGGAACTACAGTTTTAAACCTGCCCAAGCAGTTTTTGGCTCTTAGCAGTTTAACGGGTTTAGTGGTTTGTCTTACGTTGCACTTTCCAAGTAAGTCAAATCTTTCAATGTATTATCTCAGCTAGAACACACAAAAAGCTCAAATCTGAACAATGGAGTTTCCTGAAGATAGCATTAGGAAACTAATCTGGGGTTTTCCCTGCTCACAGACACCCACGTTCTTAGTCAGAGCTAGATAGCCTAGTCAGTCTTGTTCAGTGAAGTGGTATGACAGAAATCCAGCAATCAAAGCAGCACTGCCTAAAAAACCCTTTGCCTTTTCCTCATCTTGTTTCATGTTGGTTCAAAGGAATAAGTAATTGCTACACAATGTGAAACCAAAGACTTTTCTTGAAGTTAAAGGATTGTCAAGCCAATTGACCAACCTTCTCTGCCAGCTGAATAGCTTCAATATTTCACTGTTGATAGGTCCAAGTGTATTTTCCTAACACTGCTTTGGAATTTTTGTGGATATTTTTTTCTTAGAGAACCTTATTTTTGTGTACTATATCAGTCTAGTTGTAAGTTCTGTCTCCTGAGCATGTTTAAAAATGATAAGACTTCTATGTGCAACAAGACAGTGACTGTCCAACTGTAGTACCAACTACAACACCAAATAAACCACAAACTGTTATTTCTGCCTCCTTGTTTTTGTTAATAAGGCTTTGTCTCCCACATCTAGCTCTGTTTCCACCCACCTAAATCAATTCTGTTTTTCAAGTCACACTAACTCCAACATCACCTGTGTAATAATGGTATGTGTGCAGCTGTGCTGGAGGCTCCAGGCACTTATGTAGTTATGGAAGTCTCACCCAGTTTTTTAAAATGAACTCCAACCTCTTCAGAGCCAACAGTAACATGAGAAGCCCTAAGGCAAAGGCTCAGTCCTAAGCCATGCTGGTTATGGTGCTGAGACCAAGAACCTTTGGAGTTTTCAGTTTTCACTGGTCATAATAAATGTGAATTTTTCCAGTTTGGCACAACATCTTCCAAATCTCACAAGTGAAGCGGAAGTATGATTAAGCTGACACTGCATAAGGCAGGCCCTGTTTGAAAAGAAAGCACATCATACACAGTTCTGTAGAGGAAGAAAATATGCAACAAGTTTTATTCAGCGTTAAGTCCACCAGCACAAAGATTACAGGAGATAGAAAGTGCATTAATAAAAGCTAGTCTTTACCAAAAAGAAAATATATTATTGATTCAAAATATCTTACACTTGAATGATGTAATAACTTACTCTGGGCACCTACTGATTAAGAGAAAGATCAAGAGAACGGCTGCTTCATAAGGAAATCTAACTTCCCAGGTAAAGTCTGGGAATTTAGTAGAGATCACTGAGTCCAGCAGTCTTCCTTGCTTTCTGCATCAATGCCCTCAGCTGGAACTGCTTGCGAGACAGAAGGCGTACATGCTGCAGAAAGAAAAACAACAGCTGCCTATTGGTAAAGTTCTGATAAAAAACTTAATAATGCTGCAATCCAAAAGTTCAAAGCACGGCATGTTCTGTGACCCAAACAGGATGTCAGTTCTTTGGAAACACTAAGTTCACTGTTCTACTAAATGGCATTTTCTTGGCTTAAAATGACTGGCAGATGGCTACCAAATGCAATCACTACAGTTTATTTTTTGTGACTTTTAATTATTAACTAATTCATTAAATTGTAATAATAAATAATTAACTCCACACATATTCTTATCAAAGTAATAATACACACTCCAAGGTAAAATCAGACTAATGCACTTCCCATGGGCCAGAAACCAGTTCTTCTAACAGAAGATAAACAGAACTAGCAAGGTACACGAGAAGGAAACAATATGACTTTGTATCTATAATGCTTTTAAAATTGGTCTTTTAATTCTGAAATTACTTTCTAAAACTTAGGCTTGAACGTATAAATACTCCTGTTCCTACAGGATCCTTTTCTGTGAGGAGATCATGAACATTAGTAAGCTGAACCCAAGAGTCCAAAGTAAACACATTTAAAATGCACATAAAAACATCCCAAGAAACCTACCTTTAAAAAGACATCTAAATCTATCACTCCACGTCTCAATGCTTCCCCAAGGTAGAAGATGGTGTCTTCAATTGCATTTTCCTCTGCATATAAGTTCAGGATCTGCTTGTAAAGTGGTGCTGTAGGAATAATAACTTCATCTATGTCATTATTTTCCGACTGACTTTCCATTTTCTCTAAGGCAGAACTGAGCTCCTCATCCTTCTTTTTGAGAAGTTCAATGTTCTTGTCAACTTCAGCCTAAAAACAATTAAGATGTTTATTTACCTTCTTGTGATACAATCGTCTAGATGAAAGATTTTTAGACATACCAGTTCATTCTGTATTTCTTTGCTTATTTCAATTATGATTTTAACAAAAGAAAGAGCTATCAAGCTGTAGATTTCAGATTCTTTCCTTTTGAAAAAGTTACATCTGCTTTAGATAATGTCAATCCATTGCCCATTTACACTGTAGAGAAGGCATGCCAACACTCCAAGTATTTCCAAGCTGCCACATTAGTAAAAATAATAATTTAAGCTAGCTAAAGATAATAAAAGCAAAGCCAAAGTAATTATTTTCTTTGGAGTGTGGTAACCCCAGCTCTCTAGTCCAATTAATAATTTCTAATAATTTTTTTAAACCGCATCTGAACACTGAGCTGGTTTCAGAAACTGTTCATCGATCCCAAAATTTTACTCCTGAGCAGCACTGCAAGGAGCAGATGGACTAAGTGGAAGATGCCCTAAGGAAAAAGTGCAGGAATTTCTGAGCATACTATGAGTAGGGAGAGACTTCTGGGAAAGGAGAAGTTATACAAGGCAGGTTATACAAGGAGGCTGTGACCAAAATCAGTGTTCTCTGCAGTAAGACACTGAAATGTTCTCCAGTGCTGCTGTTACACATTATTATCAAGAAACTGAGACATAATTATGAAATAACCTCACACCACTAACAACTTTCACAGGAAGGATGGGGAAAAATAATACTGTTCCTCTACTACTGAGCAATGACATTTGTAAGACACATGCAGGACACTGCATCTCATGGTCACTGCTATTTCTGACTTGTTTCAGTCTGAGCACATGCACCCAACTGCAAAAGAGAAAATGCACTGGAAGCTGCGTTATTTCTATCATGCTTAATAATTAATTAATTACAAGCTTCTGTTCACTACTAGGAACGGGTAGGCAGCAGTGGCTCATCTCAGCTTACCACTTCCTGGTCCAGGCGAGTTACCATCTCTTCCAGCTTCTGGTGTCCTTTCTTCAGGTCCTCTTCCGTGCGTTTCAAGGCGTTGAGCTCAGCTTGGGCGCGATCCATCTCCTCCTTCATCCGCCACCTCAGCTTGTCACTGACCGCCGAGATGAGGGACGCACGGATGGTGTCCTCACTGATGGTGCCATCTCTGCTGGGTCCTGCACAAGAAGGTTTCACAAGCATGAGATTAATGCTGGGCTGCACTGGCTGCAGGGTAAAGCCAGTTGGAGTTGCAAGTGGCCAAGTTGCTGCCTGTAGTTCAGCAATGTGAGACAGTAAAATAAACTGCTCTCCATAATAATTTCCAGAAGCAGCAAAGAGACCACAGTGAGAAATCATAAATTAGGATGGACACAAGTATATTTAAGAGTATGCACTCATTCATTCACTTTATTCATTCCCATATACACACTCTTTTTTAATCCAAAAATGGCCTGGCCATTTCCTCTGAAGTCTATTAATGTTATTAGTCTGAGACCTTTTAAAGAAGAATAAGAGTTAATGGCTGGATGTATTCAACCACAATTAATGTAACAGGTGGCTTGAGACAATGAATTTGCCTACTACAGGTATTACTTCGGGTTTTTTTGGTTTTTTTTAGAATTACCTGGCCTAGTAAGGAAAGTTCTAAACTAGGAAAGACAAAGGGAGAGTTATACAGACCACCCATGCAGCTCAAGCGGGGATACTTCCAGGAAGGGCATGCAGCCCGGGTTCTCATGGGGAACCACCCTGACACCTGCTGGAGGGACAACACAGCCAGGAAACACAGTCCAGGAGATTCCTGGAAAGCACTGACAATACCTTTCTGATACAGATGCAGCCAACGAGGAAAGATGTGCTGCTGGACCTTATGTAACTAACCAGGAATGTCTCGTTGGAGATGTGAGGGTTGGGGCAGCCTTGGCTACAATGTCCATGAGACCATGGAGTTCCATATCCCACAAGGAGAAAGCAGGACAATGAATAAGATTGCAACCCTGGAACTCAGGAGAGCTAACTTTGGCCTCTTCACAGACTTTCTTGGAAGAATTCCGTGGGAATTTACCATAGAGGGAAGAGGGGTCCAAGACAGCAGGTGAATATTCAAGGATCACTTCCTCCAGGCTCAAAAACACTGCATCCCTAGGGGGAAGCGAGCAGAAGGGGCAGGAGACCTGAACATGCTTTTGCAAATCAGCCTTTCAAGGATAATTTCAAGAGTCTGTCACTAACACACTTTTAAATAGAAAGGTAAGTACTTTGTGTCTGCCACAGAAGTGCAACGTGTCTCCAGAGCAGGGAACTCGGAGTGCTCCAGAGAATGTGAAGTGGCTACTGGTGATATTTACCACAAACCACCTCAGTTATTCTGTGGGAATAACTGGAGGGTCACCGTTTTCCCAGGCTTGTGCTTCACACCTTCTAGATCACTGAAATTTCAACTGGATTGTAACAACTACTGACAAAGCAAGAATTACAGCAGCTTTTGTGCCTACACTTTACAACTCCTATGAATGAAACGCAAAGAGACTTGAAGCTCTATAACTGCAAAGAAAATATGCAAGAAGAATATTTACCAGAGTATCTTTTTATACAGAGACACAGCTACCAAAACCCTGAAGCTGTTACAGCATTATGTACATCACATCTCCCAGTGCCCTAGATTTCCAAAAACAACAAAGTGAAAAAGCATTCATCACCGCTCATGTGAAACTTCTATAGTTGAAGAGGGGTTTTTTTGACTTCTGCTAACAAAACAGGACTGAATAAATTTGTGTCTCTTCCCTATGTTTTTCACTCTGTTCTTGTCCACAAAACCTACACCAAGCTATATGGGTGGAAAAATAAAGCTGTGCAAATGAATGAAGGAAGAAGCACATCATGCTTACTAATCCACCAAAGCCTTCTAAAATACAGAAAATATAAATTTTGATCATTACTAATGTGAGTACTTAACATACATATAAATTGCACCAGAATATGTGTACTTTTTAAAAAAAATAAGCAAAATACCATTGAAAAATAAAGAGATTGAATTATTGAACAACTGGTGCAAAGACAGCCTTAGGAAAATATAAATGTCCCAATACTTCATCTGATTTACAGTTCTGGCCTAAAAAATTCACCCTTTTGCCAGTCAACAAGACAATTTGCAAAATTTGGTTAACTGTTAGAGCCAGCAACAGAAGTTGTCAAATAGCACCATACACAAAAAACAGGAGTCCATCATTCTGCTTCATATGAAAACGAGAAAAGAACTTTCTACATGGAGAAGTAAAACTTGAACCAAGTCAGTCAAACTATCTGAGACAAAGAGTTTACTCACTGTTTAGGACTTCCTGTTTAAGGCAGAAAATTGTTCCCAATCAAAAAGGTCTGATTTCCCTTCAAAAAACAGCATTAGCTTGATTTTAGTTACTGTTTACATAATGAATTATTCTCTAACACAAAGTCAGAATCAGCCAGAACCAGTATCAGTAGAACTTATGTTTACTTTCTTTTCTTATGTTTTACTGACATCCCTTACTCAGGGAGTTTTTATGCAAGGCTCACTTTAACAGTAAAGTAGGAAAGAGGAAAAAAAAATAAAATCACAATACACAATGAAACACAGTGAAAGTTCACACAGAAATGCCACCAGATAGGGAAGAGGTCTTTGAACATAAAAAGCATTATTTTAATACAGCTCAATCAATGTATCTTCTTAAAGAGCATGAACCCGTACCATCTTCTGTCATTTCCATAATTAGCCCAGCTTGGGGAAGATTTTATGGCACATGGTCATTAAATCCACAGAACTCTGAAACCTTTAACCTTTACTAGGCAGAGTCTGGTTTCAGAAGTGACCTTACAGAATCATCAAACCAGTAACTGCATCAGAAAGGTAATTAATGGCAAATGACTGAACAGAAAGAAAAAGCCTGAAGGACTATTTGAAAAAGCAATGATTGTTAAAAACTTGAGCTACTTTACATGAACATTTTCATTCAGTTCCAACTAGGCTCACTATAGGAAACACCACCACCACCCACACAAAACTCTGAAGTTGTAGCAACTGATATGCTCCTAAATAAACTACCACAATAAACCACAGCCAAACAAACAAACAAACTGCAGGAAAGAAAAATTTCCAGTTGAAAGGAAAAAACAATACTCTACTGTAAAAAACACCCAACAAAACAAACACAACAACAAAAACACCTCACAATATTGCAAATATAGGGGATGATTGAAGAGATGTGTTTGCATTTCATCTGGCACAAGAGATAAGCCATGTAAAACAGGTGTAGGAATTTTATGTAGCTGCAGCAAATGAGTCAGTGTAATGTTAAATGGTCACTAAGAAACCTGGCACTACAACACGGTATCACAGATGATCTAACTCGGGACTGGAAGTGCCTTCTATCTTTGGCAGACATTGCATCTCTATTCATCTTCAGTGGGGGTGAAAACGAGGGAAAGAAATGAAATAGAACATATCTATATTTTAAATTAACTCTCTGCTACATGAAGGGAAAACTGGATTTGTTTGAGATAAAAAAATTGAGAAAAAATTTGAGCAGAAAGCCAACGGTCCCTAGAAATGTTATCAGCTCCCTACAGGAGAGCCAGTGGAGAGCATTAATTCTCCAGGACACAAGTGCAGCCCCACAACACTGAGCACTATTGGAGGTACTTGGGGACAGCAGCTTCCCTGCACTGTGCGTGGCAGACCCACATCACCTCAGAGGGGAGGGGACCACTGAAGCAGCCAAGAACTTTCAGAAAAGACTTTCTTAATTGAAAAGGCTGAAAGAACTTGGACACAAAGGACAGGATCAGGCACAAGAAAAATACAACATACAACTTACTGCTGCTTTCAAATTCTGTAGTAACAGAACTCCTCAGATATTTTAGTAAGAGTAAAGTAGAAGCATCTCTCTTCCCTTGCCTTGTCCCCATGCATGTGAAGCAAAATCACAAAATACATACAGTTCTGGAAAGAAAAGACATTCTATGACACTAACCCAGGCCATTCCATAAATAACCATGAGTTCACACATTAAATGAAGAACCTGTGGATGCACTTTTAAATTACGGTGCAAGACACTACAAGGGATTGATAATGTGAACAATGTCCCAACACAATCTACACCCTCACCATACAGCTGTGCCAAAAGGACTATCAACAGCTGGAAAGTTACTGCACCAGCTTCCCACTGAACTAGATGATATTTATCACTGGTTCCCAGTCTTCTACACATATATTGAAAGTGAGGGGCAGGGTGGAAAGCAAGCTCGTGCCCTGTGCCAGCAAAGGGCCATAGAGCAGCAGACTGGGAAAAGACACACGTGAATACCCTAAATCCTGATGCTGAAGGGAACAAAGGAGGAAGTGACAAGTAGAGATCAATAAGAAGTAACAGGGAAGAGGTTGGAGAAGAAACTCAGTAAAAATGAAGCTCATTCCAAACTGCTACTTTAGAAAGTTACTACTTTTGGAGGAAAGAAAGTAAAACTAAAGTGAGTCCAGTAGATGCTTAAACGATGACAAAAGTGTTTTTCTAAACCATGGACAGAGCAATGCAGACAATCAAAAGTCACCTACAGTTAAAGGGTGAGGAAAAAAACATGTAGTTACATGCAGTGCTCTTCAAAATATTCACACAGCACACACAATGTATTGTATAAAACCACGAATTTATCAAATTTCTGACTGAATAAAATTTAAGGTGAAGGACATAGAATGTATTTTTTTCTTCCTTTGAATAAATTTTAATTAGAGATCAATACTTTGGAAGTTCAGAGTAAGAACAACATATTCCTTTCTCCATTTTATTTCTTTATGTATCAATCATAGGGAGAAGCTTTACTTCAGAGAAATCCTTTCCAAGGTACTCACCAACAGTGGTGACAGGAGGCTGAGAAGGGTAGTACTGAACACTAGTGGTTGCTGGAAATGGAACACCACCTGGATAAGGATAGTTTGGGTAGCTGCTTTGACAAAGAAAGATATGCTAATGTTATGCAACTATTAGTAAAATATCATCCACCTATATTATCTTTATTGCCACCATCCTAAACATTCATTTACATAATAAAATGTTAAAATTGCAGGCCTTTTTCCTGTTCACATTAACATCCTTCATAACTGGTATTTCTGGTATTATCTAAGATACCTTTTCATCTGAAACTCTATCTCATTATTGCCTGCTCAACATTTGGATAACAAATTCTCCTAAATCTCTTAGTCTTGCTATACGAAACCCCACAAGTATCCAAAAGAAATTATTCTAGCTACAAACTCCCAAACAGCAATCTCAAATTAGTAATTTTTAATATGAGAAGAGTTAAAAAGATGAATGATGAACTGCTTTATGTAAACCCAAAAATCCTGTGCAAAATATGGTTGCAAGGTGAAACAAACTCCCCCAGAAATTCTCAGTCCTGCTCTGAGAAGGACAAAGAAAGCAAAAGTATTCATTTGCTTACTGAAGCAATTATGAGATGATATATGACAGTCTACAACACCTTTCTAAAATACATTAGCTATCAACTAAAACAGGGACCCAAAACAGTCAGTACTAGACTGACAAACACCTGCATGCAGCTGAGTATTACCTAGGGTTATAATTAGACAAAGTAGTCCACAAACTCATGCAAAATATAAAATAAGCATATTCTGTCTCTCTTCAGGTAACTACAAATTTAATAGTTCTTAAAACCTTCCTATTCATTCATAAATTATATATTTTAAAAACAGTTCTTTTATTACTTTTGTACAAACATTAAGAGCACTTTAAATAAACATATTTACAGGAAAAAACATGCTGTAAGAACTTATAAAAATCCCAATTTTTCACCTCTTAAAACATAATACTCCCTCCCTTTCCAATCTTCACAGGTATTTACATTTTAATTTTTTTTAAAATCAAAATGCTCCATATTACAGCAACATCTCATATGCTCCTACGACAAAATCAGGACATAAGGATATTAATAATAAAAACAATTAATTATGATGTAAAAAATACAAGTACACACTAGGAGGCAGTAGTCAACGTCTCACTATTTACTCAGACAGATCTGCAAGTCTTCTGGAAATGCTTTATTCTAAACTATTATATACAAAAAAATCTTGGTTAATATTAATAAAAAGCTTTTAAAATAACTTTGTGTTCTTCAAATTCCCTTAGAGTGCTCTGCATTAAGGCCACATTTACACTGGAGTCAAGGTTTGTATTAACTCAGCAGTGTTTTGTTCAATTTTTGAGTTCCTAATTAAATCTTGACTTCCAGGGGTACATTTCTTTCTATGTCATGTTAATATATCAACCTCAAAAAAATATGAGTGAATATATATATAAATATATAAAATATATAGTATTTTAAAAATATTTAAAATATAAAACATATTTTAATATAAATATATAAAAATATATGAGCTGGGAATTAGGTCATTTCAAAATCTATTTATCACCCACATGTATTTTATTTGAAGGAACACTAAGAAAGCTAAACCGTCATCCAACTTTCTTCTGGCTACTGACAAGAATTCAGCCCTCTCTTCTAACAAACCCTGCTAACATGAATAATTATACAACAAACACACCACAACAAAATACAACTATGATTAGACGCTCTGCAGTGAAACTCTCTATCAGGTAAATGATGATGGTTTAAAGGAGCTCTTACCTTGGGTTTGCAGTGCTCGATGGTGGATAGGGAGATATTCCACCTGGAATTCCTGGCACATAGGAAGCTAAATAAAACAAGGATTTTGTGTATTTTTACATTTCAGAAATTAAAACCTTCAATGTAAAGAAGTTCTTCCTCACATATAAAAATGACCGTATCGTTATACTGATTTTTTTTCTTAATCATTACTTTAAACTAATCACTGCATGGATAAAAATAGGTTTGATTTGGAAATGCACAACAAG
>VZRS01007802.1:25534-48466 GCA_013398055.1 Ifrita kowaldi | reverse complement strand
AAGGACAAAGAAGGCAAAAGTATTCATTTGCTTACTGAAGCAATTATGAGATGATATATGACAGTCTACAACACCTTTCTAAAATACATTAGCTATCAACTAAAACAGGGACACAAAATAGTCAGTACTAGACTGACAAACACCTGCATGCAGCTGAGTATTACCTAGGGTTATAATTAGACAAAGTAGTCCACAAACTCATGCAAAATATAAAATAAGCATATTCTGTCTCTCTTCAGGTAACTGCAAATTTAATAGTTCTTAAAACCTTCCTATTCATTCATAAATTATATATTTTAAAAACAGTTCTTCTATTACTTTTGTACAAACATTAAGAGCACTTTAAATAAACATATTTACAGGAAAAAACATGCTGTAAGAACTTATAAAAATCCCAATTTTTCACCTCTTAAAACATAATACTCCCTCCCTTTCCAATCTTCACAGGTATTTACATTTTAATTTTTTTTAAAATCAAAATGCTCCATATTACAGCAACATCTCATATGCTCCTACGACAAAATCAGGCCATAAGGATATTAATAATAAAAACAATTAATTATGATGTAAAAAATATAAGTACACACTAGGAGGCAGTAGTCAACATCTCACTATTTACTCAGACAGATCTGCAAGTCTTCTGGAAATGCTTTATTCTAAACTATTATATACAAAAAAATCTTGGTTAATATTAATAAAAAGCTTTTAAAATAACTTTGTGTTCTTCAAATTCCCTTAGAGTGCTCTGCATTAAGGCCACATTTACACTGGAGTCAAGGTTTGTATTAACTCAGCAGTGTTTTGTTCAATTTTTGAGTTCCTAATTAAATCTTGACTTCCAGGGGTACATTTCTTTCTATGTCATGTTAATATATCAACCTCAAAAAAATATGAGTGANATGTAAAGAAGTTCTTCCTCACATATAAAAATGACCGTATCGTTATACTGATTTTTTTTCTTAATCATTACTTTAAACTAATCACTGCATGGATAAAAATAGGTTTGATTTGGAAATGCACAACAAGTAGGTGTACTAAGAAAAAAAAAGAACCTGCAGCTAGGTTCAGGAAAAAGAAAAAGAAGCAGATTTAAAGATGACCCACCTGAAGAGCTGTCTCCATGTTTTATATAATAGCTGAAAAAAGGGTTTAACCTTTCTAGCCAATGATCTTTACTCACTAAATAACAAGTGCATAATTTAAGTACCTTCAGAGTAGTTGATTATCCATTTAATAATCCAACCCTGTCCTTATCCAGTAATTTCTATTTACAAGTTACATTTAAACATTTGTTATCAGCACATATAAACATCTAAAGCTTTAACAGTCTCAGCAATGTGAAGATTTTTCTTGAAAAGCTGACAAAGATTATGTTTAGGACATACTTATTCCACATTTCTAGCAATTTTTGGAATATTACATCAAATAGCTTTTCTTTAAGAGCCGAGCTACTTCCACCCTTCAGTGCTTTCAAATGATTAAAATTTGAAAGGACTTCATTTCTTCTTAAACAATCTATCTAGAACTTGAAAAATCCCAAACATAAATGTCTGTAAAATAGGGCAAGTCTGATTACAACAGTAAAACTAAGTAGCCATTAATAACTTCAAAACCCCAAAACACTAGAATTACTTCATCTATGAAGTAATTCATAGTACTTCAGTTCAATTCAATTCAATTCAAAATAGTAACTCAAAGCACTTCAGCTTTGAGTGACTACAAGAGTAATCAAGCTTGGTTCATTGAAAGCTTGGCCTTAAGGCACAAGTCACAGCCTCTGCTAAAACTACACTTATACTGACCCCCACTGTTCCTGGAAAATCAGGACAATCCAATCACCTGCTGCTCTCACAGGCACGGTACCCACGGACAGGCTGAAAAGTCCCAAACACCTGCCTTTAGTCAATTATTCCTAACGGTCCCATTTATGTTTGCTACCCATTTTCTCACAGGTTAAGAGCCTAAGACCTTGCTAAAAACGGGTTCTGCTGGAAATGGCAATGAATAGCACTTCAGCTTTTTAAATGTAACACTGTGATCAAGTAAAAGCCATATTTCAATAGAAAATGGACACAGCCTTAAAAATCCAACAAAAATAAATAACCCCAAATACAGCTACTCTACCATTAAATTCATGTGGAACTGTAATAACATCATTAGAAGATCCCCACTTAACCTGCTCTCCCTCCCCTACTGTGCCAGTCTTTGGGGCTTGAGGAGGTCTATGCTACTGGGTTTTTTTGGGTTTTTTCCACCCAATATAGAGTCTCTTCCTGGAAAAAATTCTAGGATTTTCTGTTTCTCACTTCCTCTTTTTCCCCTCCCTACATATCCCCAGTCTTTAAAATAAGATGCCTCCAGAACTTTCAATAAAGAAATTATTTTAAAAGTCTTGGGGATTTTTGCAAGAAAATAAGAATGGGTACCAAGTCAGAACACCAAATGAACAGAGAATAAAGAATAAAAAAATCACAAGGCAGGTTTTTTTTTAATATTCAGCCAGCAATTTGGAAAAAAAATAAAATAAACCACACAGACAGGAGCACGGGCCTAGGAAATACAAGCAGTAAGCACGCTTGGGCTTATGAAATCAATGGTTACTGGATACTCAAAAGATGGGCTTGTATTATTAGAATGAAAAAAACTGAGATACAAAGTTATTTGAATAATCTCTTTTTAAGTCTAACCTTGAAATGCTGACAGGACACTGGTTGTTTTGAGGAGCTTGGGGGTGTTTGAGCATGTTCTGGTTTTGTCTGGGTTTTGCTTTGCTCTAACACAAACTTGATTTCTCCCCTCCAAAACCCAAAATCTCCCACAAATTCTTAGACTCGTAGAACTTTTTAGATTGGAAAAGACCTTTAAGATCATTGAGTCCAACAAGGTACAGCCCAGGTGAATTCATTAGCCAGCAATATAAGAAGCAAAATGCATTATTTGTGGGCAAACTGTGCAGGGCAACAATCCCTTTGAAATACCAGTATGATTATTTGCAGAAATCAGCAGTGATGAGCACTCACTGGTTGGTGGGCCTGTTGCCTGGTATGGTGGGTAGCTGGAGGAAGCAGTAGGCCGAGAAAAGACTGGAGGTTCATCTCCAAACACAACAATCATGACCTGGATCAGCTCCAACAAGTCTGACTGGGGCTGGGAGGGAAAGCAAATCACAAGTTTTTCATTTTGCTAACAGAGAGTTTAAGTGACTGTAGAAACAAAAGGATACCATCCCTTTTATTTATGGGTTTAAATGTTCTTAAAATGCTATCTTTATCTGTATACATATGTGCATAATTAACTTCCTTTCTGGATTCTCTTACAGATACCAAATCCAGCCAGCTGGTACTCAAAACCATACAGCACAATACACCAGCAGCCACGTTTACACCCAGAATAAACTGGGTAATACACAGTTCCATATGAACTGCAGGACAATAAACGACTGGATACAAATGTCCAATGATGGATTATAATAATATTTTAAAAAATTAAATTCACCCCCCAACATGAAGGAACATACAGATCACTAAGTTTTTTAGACATTTCAATTTCATACACCACAGCTTTGGCTCCAATTCAGAACGTCTCAATAGAAAAAAAATATTCTAACCCACTAAGGAGTGGTACAAATCTCCTCTAAATTAACCAGGCTTCTCTGTTTATAACTACTTAATATAGGCATGATTTCATTTTGCCAAATTAAGAACAAGCATCATGAATGCAGTACCAGATTAAATACCCAATTCCAAGTTTACTTAGCTCTATAATCCACTTACTTATTTTTACCAACCTCTCAAACTGAAAGAATTCTGTATCACCTGTACCTTAGATGATCCTCTTGCTTTGTGCAACACCTGCATCCTGACCTGGGCAGTCTTTTTCCACTATTACCATGCAAGCATACAACTACCACCCATCCTCAATAAATGTATTCCTGTTAATCCCTTCTTACAGAACTATGCATCTTGTACCAATTTTCTATTCTTGTCAAGACAGTTTATCTTCTTTACAAGTCCATGTTTTGGCCAAAACTTCTATGAGGCCTGCACTGCTCAATGCCTCTACTTATTGGTAAAGCAAATATATCCATATACATGAGGGTCCAGGAGTGTCTACATAAAGAAGTACAAGTGCTTGTACAAGTCTGTTAAAGTCACAGATATTTTAAATAAATTTATAATTTTCCTTCTGTAAATATTCTTATGTCACAAATCGTCACATCAATGTCCTGCCAGGGGAAAGGACACCTTACACTGCACTGTTCAATCAGACATGTTGTAACTAAAGATGCAATTACATTAAATAACCAGAACGCAGAATGCAAAATCCTGAAATTTACAACATTCCAAAAAATAAACTATTTATTTTATTTAAAAAAAGGGTTTCAGATCTCTAACAAAGACTGTGGTTTTTATTAAAAATGATACAACCATCTCGAAGAATACAGAATGAGCAGTTTGAGAATTTCAAGTTCCCTATACTTACATATTTCCACTCATGCAGGTAGGGAAGGTATATCTTTCCATTTGCATCAACATGCTTCCCAGTTTTTATTGTCATAGAGCTAGTGGGTTTAACAAAACAAATTGGGGGGTTGAAAGGGTAGGTGTCCAGCAGCCACAGGCAAATTGGGATATTATATGTGTTACCTAGAAAAGACATTTTGAAAGATTTTCAAAGTTATTTCTATTCTTCAACTGTCCTCCTGTATTCATATTCATAAAAATCTCCTAAGCCCAGTAAACTCCACTGTACAAAGTTAGAAGCCGAAGTCAAAATCTACTAATAACATTCAATGAATAGGTAACACTATGGACACAAACTCAACATTTTTCAGAACAATTTAACTTTGATTTACAAGTATTATTCACCACTAATACACACTCTCATTTGTTCTACAATGCAACATTACAAGACTCTAATCTGAATTATTGTTAGCTGCAGCAATAAATGGTTTGCAACCTTCATTCAACTGACAAGCTTGAAAAAACGTGCAATACTGAAAGAAAAGAGATGTTACAAAGCTGTAAAAGACTGAAGAAGTGATGCTCAGCATTCAAATTTTATCCTGCAGCAAAAATAGAGAACAATTTCTTTAAAGTATTTTACTTTGGACAAGCAAAGGATTTCAAGAAAAGAGTGATCACCAAAGTGGTGAAGTTGAATCAGGACAACTCGAAGTATTCCATGTAATTTGGGAAAATAATGGGGATAATGAAAATTGTAATAAATGCATACCTCTGTAAGGCACAGGAATGGTTCCACTGAGGCTCATCAACTCCCTAGATGAACCATCATTAAAAACTGAAAAGGAACACACAATATTTTTAGAATAAACATATTGGTTATATTAATCTCTGTTCAGGTTACATTCCACCTATTTACGGGCATAAGTTTTCTGAAGCTACACACATATAAATATAAGCTCAGCCTGGAAGGTTCAGCTCTTGCACATTTATGGATTAGCAAATGACTGTCCAGAGTCAGGTAACTCCTTATGAATAACACACTTCTGAGAAATGAATGATTAATCATTGCCAAACTACCTTCTCTACAAATAAAACTGTTTCCTCATTCAGTGACCAAGTAAAATGTTGGAAGCTTGCACACTTCAAGCAATGCAAATTGCTGCAAAGCTAATCTCAAACTTGATTTAAAAAAACAACTGTCATCTGAGGTTTATAATTTCTTATGCTTTCTTTAAAAAACCAGGTGAGCAAGAATACTGAAAATTACTGGGCCACAGGCATTTATTACAGAATCAGAAAAGGTAATTTAACCAAACAGTAACACACTGAAGAGGAAGAAAGAGTGCTTGACTCTTTGCCAAATCTTAGTCACAAACTGCACAAGAACTCCGACTTAAATTTACTGAGTCACTGTATTTAGTTTTCTCATACTTTTAATCCAATACCTTATTCTTGCCTGAATAAACCAGCTTCTGTTGAGGAGACTTTTATCTCCCTAATTCCACCTGAAAGTTTCTAGCCATAATTCAAATGTAGGTTACTGTGCACAATTATTGTGGTGCTGATGTTCTGCAAAGGCAGGTAGAACGTGTTGGGACTTCAGTGGGGGTATATATTTCATTATTAATATGAACTTGAAAACTATCTCATCAGCAATGTAACCATTTTCTTGCAGCTGATGTCACTGCTACAAATAATGCTGATTATCTGTAAGTGATTCTGTGCTTAGCCTCTCCCAGGCAGCTGAAAGAGCATTAGGGGACACAAATGGCTACAGCTCAAGAATATCTGGAATTGTGATCACCATCCTTATGCAAACTTGTGCAGCT
This sequence comes from Ifrita kowaldi, assembly GCA_013398055.1. NCBI lineage: Eukaryota > Metazoa > Chordata > Aves > Passeriformes > Cinclosomatidae > Ifrita > Ifrita kowaldi. The sequence continues at coordinate 42,171 of VZRS01007802.1, read as the reverse complement.
ATTCCAGCCACAGTCCTTTCACTCCTGTTTTGTTTCTCCAGTCACTGCATGAATTTTAATTTCTGTGACAGCTGCTGGCTTGCAGCTACTCAAGTTAAAACTAATTCATCTTTTATCTGGCCATGTCCCTTCTTAATATTTCTCCACCCAGATATATAATTTAAAAAGCAGAAGACTTTAAATTTTTTGATGATGTGTTAGTAATATAAATTAGACCACAGAGAAATCCCACAGGTGACAGCTAAAAAAACGTGACCATAAGAAGACTGACCTCAGCAGCTATGCTGGCTCATGGTATGCTGTGAAACCCTAGATATCATCTTCATTTAACACACTAAAATTTAAATTAACTTACAGACTTTTAAACAGCTAACAAACAGTGATTATCATCAATAATTTACATTACAAAACCCTCGTGACAATTTTCTATATACTTGACTCTGTTTTCTTCATACTCTTAAGGACTACCACAATTATTTTAAATGAAGCATTTCTTCATTGATTTACAGTTCTTCCTACATAGAATTTTAAAAACGTCTTTATATGGCAGCAAAGCTGAATCAGTAAGATACCAGCAATCTCAGGACACCAACTGATGGCATCAGTGAGTGATTAACTAGAAGTTAAGCTGTGAAAAATGTGACACTTCTTGGCACATTAGATAGTTATTTTCTAAAGTAACCTTACTATGTTACTGAGTCTGTGTTTCTAAAGAAGTATTGATGTCAAACACACGAAAGAGAAACTCAGATTATGTTTTCTGGTTTTCATTTTCTTTTTCCTCCCACAAAAACCTCCACAATATGTCTGAAACATGAACAATTCACGAACAAAAATTTTCTCATGCACAGACTAACCATATGAATCCATGACAGGTTTGAGGTCCTTGTACTGAGAAATAACACTGGTTGTCTCTTGTATAGTTAGGTCTCTATACTTATACTGGAAAACAAAAGAGAAAGGAATTACTTCAGCAGCTAAATTTTTTGTGTAATTTAATTCATTTTTTTATTTTACCCGATAGGCAGCATTTATGAAAGTTTGTATCTATATAGGGACATTCTTCTTTACTCTTAGTTTGGAACAAGAATTTATTTGTCCATATTACTCAGCTGACCCCTGTCAATATAACTTATTGAACTTTAACAAGGTGTTAGGATGTTTTTAGTCTTAACAAGGGTCTATGCATCAAGTGATTTGGGAAAAGCTATTGCATGTTCTTTCATGTTCTACCATAACCAAATGTATCTAAGATGTGTGAATCTTAAAAAAAAGCAAGCATCTCCAAACAAATACAGTGATGTTTTGAACATTCCTGATAAACAGCTATCTAGAATCTGAGCTACACAGATACATTTCATAGCACTTTTCAAAGCAACATCAAATTTATCAATCACTGATTAGCATTTACATGTATTTTATCAACTAGAAAGCAGACATATCAAGACACAGTATTACCAGTAATAATACTGGTTTTACCCCTTTTCCTTTCATCAGGAGCAGGGAATAACAGCACAGATGACCTGTAAACCACAGATACACTACTACAGAATTCACCAGTTTCAGAACTATAACCCACTGACAGCAAAGAGGCACCTGGGCAACAGAGAGCTGGCTCACCACAGAGTGCAGCTCTTTAGCCTTGTGGTCATTCCTCCTGATAATTACCACTAAAAAGAAAAGCCAGCAATGTGGTCCCTTGACAATTCTTTCATCTAATACAATCTTAAAAAAATTGGTTGTGTTGTCTTTTTCAACACAGACAGCAACCTTTCACTGAACCATGGCAGGAAGACAAAGGGCCCAACAAAATGAAATGTCTGATATCCAAAGCACGCAGATGTTAACAACATCTAAACAAATTAATTCAGACATTATCCAAGAGCAAACTGTGGTGCCACAGCTAAAGGTCACCTTGGCTCTGACAAACACTCATGAGTTGTGAAGCTTAGAAATTAACTCTTCTTCCTGTCACCTCCAGAGACTGACAAGGATGTTCCTCCTGGGCATGACAACTCAGATTTACTGAGCAGAGACGAACTCACCATGCCACTTTCCACAATGCCACCTCAGCCTACAGAAAGCACCAGCACCTCGGGTGATGCTGGGACTGATCTTCCTCAAATGACCAAGGACAAAATAGCCACATGGTCTGTCTGCAAAACGCTGGTCTGTGGGACAGAAAGCAACCCCTCCAGCAGGGATTCCTGTGTGTGCAGGAAAGCACCAGCACAGAGGTCAATCAGCCCCTGGATGCTGTTTTGGTGGGAGGGCTGCAGAAAAGCATCTCAGCCTCCTTTGGAAAGTGGGTGAGGGATTGGGAGTGTGCAGCAGGGGTTTGACAGAAAGACAATTTTGTTAACATTTGAGTATATTCCTCCCTCCGTCCCCAAAACTTGCCAGAAGCAGGAACAGGCATTGCTGGAACATGGAGGAATTTGCACATACAGCAGCCAGAGACTGGCAGCACATACCCACACCACTGCATGTGTCACTACAGGACAAATGACAGCTGGTCACCAGCTACTTTTAAAAGGCAAGGCCTTTTCACAGGAACAAACCTTATAGTGCAGGATATAGCCTCAACAAGATCGGCATAACCGCTTAAAAAGAAAACCAGATTCTGCTAACAGAAGCTCCTAAAAAGTACAAGGATCACAAAATGGATTGGGTTGGAAGAATCCTTAAAGATCATCTCATTCCAAGCCCAAGGTAGGGAACCTTCCACTAGACCAAGTTGCTCAGAGCCCCATCCAGCCTGGCCTTGAGCACTGCCAGAGATGGGGCAGCCACAACTTCCCTGGGCAACCTGTTGCAGTGCCTCACCACCCTCACAGTAAAGAAGTAAGCAGAGTCAGGCTTTAATTCCACTTTTGGCACAAGAATCTCAAGTCAGTTGAGTCAAGGAACTGATAAATCAACGCCCGCCTGCTAAGCAGACACACTGTGAATCTGGTATGTGGTGGTTGATAGGGCTGATAAACCACAAATATGGTTGTTTGGGGTGCTTTCAAAAATTAGGCACAACACCTGAACATTAAGCAAGCATTTTCGTATCTCTATTAAAACAAAGAAAAATAATATTCTTGCAAACTGTTTTCACACTGAGTGACAATTACTTAGTAGAGACACAGCTGTATGATTTCAGCTGCTGCCACAAGCAAAATTAAATGTTAATTTCAGCTGTTAATTTCTGTACTTAGATCGATTTCCAAGAAATGTCAAAATCTCTTTGGAAAATATAAGATCCTAGTGATTTCTACAAAGGTAAGAAAGCCTCATTAATTTGAATTTTTAATTTCTAGACTTTTTTTTCCTTCTCCATTCTCAGATGCAAATGCATCCCCCTCATTTTACATACCAGGAAAGATCACAGAAAGATGAAGCTTTTCAAGATCTGACAGCAGGTAAACACCTGAAGTTAAATTAAGCACCTAGGTTTCCCCAAACTAGGGTCAAGATTTTGTTATCTCATACATTGAAGTATTCAATATGGGAAATGTCACTAAACTTCCCTCTATAGAACAGAAAGTGTAACTTGTTTTGAAAAATAAAGACGCTGTTTTATTTATTTATTTTTCATCAGCTACAGAAAGTCAGATGGGAGTATAAAATGAACAAGTGTAGGGGAACAAGGACATTGGACTACCTTAAAATGTATTTCTCCTATGGCACAGCAATAACTAATTTAGCAAAGACAGGTGTATACAAATACATACATGACCTCATTTGCTGACACTGACTAAGTATTCAACACCCATTTTCAAGCTGATAAAAAAAATCTGCTTATGACTCCATGCAAGTGAATGTGCCTTTGGTTTTGATCGGATTCTCAACTACTGTATTTCATTTCAAAACGCTGCAAATATGACTGAATGTTGTGAAAAAAATCCAGAACCCCCCCCAAACAAACCCGTAACTCCCCCTAAGTGTCAGCCTTAGGGGTTTTCATTCCAAGCTGCTGGACAAAGCCCAGTTTTCACCTGACGAGCGGCACGCATGGCTCTGCATGATTCGGTGGTTAATGATTTGCCTTCCAAGAGATTTTCCCGTTTCCTTACACAGGGCCGATAACAAAACCCACCCCACCCCGGTCAGTGATGCTGAGCTCGCCTTGCCCCTCCTGTAACCGGGGAGCACAAGAGCCGTGTGCCCCGCCGGCGGCTCCGGCCCCGCCGGTGCCTGGCACTGTCCCAGCCCAGCCCCGCAGTCTGGCACGACCATTTTAGGCTCGGAGCGCCGTTCCTCCCTTCCCGACCCAACTTGCCGGAGCCTCCCGGCGCTGGGGCCCGCTGCCCCCGGCCCAGCCCGGCCGACCGCGCCCGTACCTTAGCGAGCATCTTCTTGAGCTGGCTCTCGGACACCGCCATGGTGCCGCCGCTGCCGGTGCCGCCTGCCCGGCCCTACATAAACACAGGAAGCGGCCCCGCGCCCGCTTCCGGCGGCGGCGCCGCTTCCGCGCGTCACGGGGCGGGCACCGAGCGGCACCGACAGCGGCAGCGGCGGTCAGGAATACCAGGGAGCCTCTGAGAACGGCTTTGCAGCGCAGTTTATTGTTAAAAGGCCTTTCTGGGAGTTCATCGCCCGTGCTAAAGCAAAGCGCCATTTGCCACCGCGGCCCTTTGGTTATTGTTCCAAGGAATATGACACAAATGCAAGATCGGGAGCATTAATCTACGAAACACACCTGTGAGAGTTGGCAGCCTTTTAAGATTAAAATTATTACAAAACCACCAAACTAAGTAAACAGCTTGACTGTTCGCATGAAAAGAAATGCTCAACAGATGAGAAACAACACCATGAAAAACAATGTAAAACCTTAAATTCATATTTTTTCCAAAGTAAGTGAAAAAAACCAAACCCAAAAGTGCAGCTTTAAAAAAATATAGCAGCAAAGTTGATTACCTGCAGCCATAACTAATTTTGCTCCATCATTTACCACTACAGTGAAAGAAATTCGGGTATTCAATTAAAAAAAAGGTATGAATTACTGAAGGTTTTTTTCTTTCTATTTTTATCCCAGTTCTGAGATCAGTATACACTCAGAACTCCCTGCATGTCTGGCTCTTTGTGAGATGTAACTGGAAGGCACAAAGGATCCGATCTTTTGCTCTGCCATAGATCCTACTTTTGCTTAGAAAGCTTCAACAATGTTTAACCAGTTCCCCCTCAAAAGCGTAAACGTGGAGTGACATTCCTAAGGTGCACACTGCAGGAGTGCAGCCCACATCTCCTGTGCCTGCCATGTGATGCTGAGGTATCATCAGGAGGAATACAGTCTTTTACCAGTGCAGTGATTCAAGAGGTTAGAACCTAAAACCCCCCTTGATCTCTAAAACATCTAGTTTTTACCTAAAAATCCACATTCTGCTTTTTCATCACATCCTCGGCCTCCAAGGAGGAGGGTTCCAGGTTCTGTTGCCTTCTCCTGAGGCTGATGGAAAGCTCCCTGCCCTCAGCTGGCTTTGGACTGAGGTCTGAATGAGCAGACACTCCTGCATTGTTTAACTACTGCATTTTATCCCTTATTTGAAGCCCAGCCCCTGCTCCTCCCGTTCAGGGAGAGCCCCTGTTCCAGTGCTGCATGTGTGTAGTGAGAACTGCAGATGCTTTAGTGCTCTGAATGTCCTTATAAAATAAAAGCAAGCAAGTCATGACCAGAATATTTCAGACACCATTAAGTGTGAACAGAAATCCATACCCAATAATTCAGGTTTGAAGGATACTGCTAACATCATGCTCCCCTCAGTAAATGGCAGGAGTCCATTGACATAAGAGCATCTCCAGCCATGAGCCATGGAGCTATGGAATTGCATCCCCAGTGCCCTGAGGAGCTGGAGTGTGACTGTTCTCTAAACAAACCTCAGATGCAGCATTTAAAAGCCATGAGGAAGGGTTCAAGTGGGCTCTGCACACTGGAGTTTCTGCAGAGCTGGGTAAGCCACTCTCCAGGACTGCCTCCTAAAGAGGTGCAAAGAGCTAAGAGTAACTCAAGAATCGGGCTATAACTGGCAGCCAAAAGCCACAGGCAAGAGCCACCTGAATTTAGCTAAAACATTCTTGCATGTTACCTGCCTCATTTTGGCTACTGAAAGTGCACTTTTCAAGGAAAAAATTGCTGTACGGTGCAGTATTAAATTATTTAAACCTAAACTGAAAAAGCACTTTTGGAAAGTAAAGTAACAAAGCTTCCTGTTTTCTACAGAAATCCATATATATGAAGCAACCTCTTCTGCCTCGCAAATCTCCAGCTTCAGTGAGCAGACACAGAGGCTTCCCTTGTGCTTCATTACAGTCTCAGCTGCTGCTGAAGGTCATGAATTGAGCCTGCACTGCTTTGCAGTTTCTCTTGCACCAGTGGGTCTTCCTCCAGCCTGACCATTTCAATCACTCCACTGGTTCCAAGAATACATGGGAGACTTAAGAATACTTCACTGTTTATATTGCAGCATCCCTGAAACAACACACAAAGAACACTGTCACACACAGAGTTACTTATTTCTGCTGCAACTCCACAAAAGCATACAACTACACAAAATTACTTCATTATTTTAATTACCAAGGATATTCCAACATCTGTCATGTTTGGATAGGCCAAATTCCATTTATTTTAGATACTGGGCAATAGGTTACTGAATAGAAACTGTAAAATACTACTGTGCAGATAAAGATTTGTGAACCATGCCACACTTGGGCAATATAGATATATCATATTTTTCCAGTATAGATATATCAGATCTCTATAATGCAAGCAAAGTTTATACCCCTAAAAACCATTTCTTAGGTAGAACAAGCAGGGACACTTGACAGTACAGTATCATTCGTTCTCTTAGGACTGAAAAAAATAAATTAAATAATGCAGCCTAAGAACTGGGGAACATTTTTCACATATTGATCCCATATAGATTCTGTGAAAGAATTAATTGAACTTAAATCCCTATAATTCAAGTTTACACTATAGATGGTGTTCATTTTTGGGATCTGTCTGGGAAATTTTACATTCTGTAGTTACTTTTCATTTTAAGAGACTTGTCACTCCTCTGTATCTACATTTAGTTCAGGAATGATTAAAAACCTCACTTGAAACAGTAATTTAATTAGGTGTGTGCTTGTACTCAATAAAATAAGCAGCCAGCTCAACTTCCCTGCACAGGGACATGCAAATTGTCCTTCTGAAGGCTCTACATTGAAGTGACAAGTAAACATTTCTACAAGGATTTTCCTGTCATATGGAATGACCTAATGCTTTAATGAAGCCTCTAAGGAGAAACTTTAACCAAAGTTCAGTCTACGATTTTAAGTTAACTATTGCTTCATAATCTTCTCCTCTTAAGTAAAGTACTAAGGAGTAAAAAAGCAGCTGTTTCAACCTCATCAAATAAAATACTGGCAGAAAATGCATTTTATACTTTCAGAAAAGATACAAAATTATTTTGGCCCCTAAAAAAAAGTCTACATTCAATACTGAGCACTTGGGAACTAAAACTCCCATTTCATTTGCCAAATCCAGCTATTCCAGGGGTGTTGGGCAGCAACCTTGAATGTACTCTCTCCCTGGATTTTTATTTTTGGGAGAATAATCCACTTTTAATATTGGTTTGGATTAAAACAGTAAGTGATTTTTGCTCATTTTTGGACTAGAATGGAGAGCTGTTGTTGGAAGAAAGTAATGGCAGTAGCACTACTTCAGAAGACTGAGATGTGTGTGCTGCTAAAGTTAATGGTCATATCCATAATAAATAATATAATTACAGTGCCAACCAAAAGGTATTAATAACACATTTACCTTTGCCAGAGTGGATACAGAATGAACCTTTCTTTTATCTTTCAGAATGCTGTCAGTCAAATCAGCAACTGAGAGCCCCACAGACCAAGATCTCTGACCTTTTCCCTTTAGAACTTCCATAGCTCTATATGTAAACCAGGAAAAGGAGAAAAACATGATGTTTAGATTTTAATGATTCTTATTTAGGTTTTTATGTAAAACCCAAAAGACAGGCTGAAGTGTACCATATCGGGTAAAGTGTACTATAAAACTATGATTCTCTGGTTTGGAAAACAACACAATGGAATAAAGAATTGCTGGAAAGAATTTCCTTCCAATACCTTTTATCTACACTAGTAACAATTCTCTTTTCTGTCAAGAGGTGTAACAGATAATTAAATCAGGTAAATTCATCCAAACTGGTGCTTTGCTTTGAAGCAAATGCTTCCAACACAAGCTCTGAGAAAAGTGGGCCAGAAGGCTTGTCCAGAATTAGTTTTAAATACAATCAAACAGCTCTGATATTCTGGTGTATATTGTGGTGTCTTCTTACATCACCCCAGGCACAATGTCAGTAAGAATTTCAGAAAAACAGTGGCCATATACACATCCATAAAAGTGAATGGCAACCTGACCTACAATTTCCTATAAACTCAATGCATGAACATTTTAGAGCAAGCTTTCCCCACTTCATAAAGAGCTGAAGAACATGTAAACATCAAGTGCCTAAACGTGAAGGAAAAAAATAAGGTTATAATGGTGTTACCTGTTAGCCACCTTTTCCCTTGAGTTACAAGCAGCCATTGCTTCTGTTTGATTTGCAACTACATTACAGCTGGCCCAGGATGACACTAGATAGAAAAAAAACAAACAAAAAAAGCGCATTTGAGGTTGTGGTTTGTCTTTTTTTTTCCTTCCTGTGACAAATGTCAAACACTTTTGCTACCACTCCAAGTCTACAGACTTTGGTACCCCAAAACTGTATTACTTAAAACCATTATTATGAAAATGTACCACTCTTCTTATTACTTTTCTTATTATCTTCATTACTTATCACAATTATTCTCTCATTATTCAATTATTTAAGCACTGACAGGACAGTATATGCTCAGTCATCATAAAGCACCGCTTTACCTTTCTCTTCCCCTTGTTCACCAATAATCCAGGCATCTTTTGCCAGCACCTCTGCTTTCAAAAGGTTTGTCAGGATGTACTGAAATCTCTCAGAATCAAGGTTGGCACCTACTCCAATTACTCTGCTTTTGGGAAATGAGCTCAGCTTCCACGACACAAATGTCATTACTTCAACTAAATGTGAAAGAAAAAATATATTGCCAATGAAGGACCACTCAAAATTCCACACAACTGCAAATTATGAAAAACTCTGGAGTTCTTTACTTTAGAAACGGCATAGGCATGTAAGAACATATTGGTAGTTTATTTCAACCTAAAACACCAAGTCAGGTGGGGAAGAAGTGAAAAAATAAGAACAATAATGGTAAAAGAGTAAGAAGGGCTGTCTTCCAATGCATTACAAGATAGAGGCTCACACTTACCTCTTTCCCTTTTAAGTAGTGATTCTGCTTTGTCTTAGTTCACAGTATCACTGAGCTGGATGATTTAAACCTTCCACCAAAATCTAGCTGCAATATTTAATATCAACACTGTACTTTGTATATGAGTAGCCTGTGAGTGTGATCATATGGCACATAACACACATGGATCTATCCTTCCTGCACAGGAGAAATGTGCACATAAAACTCACAACTGACACGACAACAGCCGATGGATGCTACTCATGTAGATACAGTCAGGTTGAAACTATGCCCAGAAACACACAGAAATACATACCTGTTACACAAAACAAAGTACACTATTTTCTTTAATCTTGATAACAGTAAAGAAAAAACCCTCAGTGTCCTGCTCAAAGCTGAAAAGGAAAACATCTTTCAGAGTAGCAAGAATTTTTGAATAAATGGGTGTAATTCAGCAGTAACATACTTTTAAAACAGGGCAAAGAAAAAGCCAAGTGAGGGACAACATTTGCTAAGTACCAGCATACCTGGATGAGAAGCAACAAGGAGAACAGCATTCTGACTGTAGTGTGATACTGCTGGAATAATTCCTCTGAACAAATCCACATTGCTTTGTATGACATCGAGGTAAGTCTGAGCATTACCCAGAGAATTAACTGTAAGCACCACAACTTTGGAATCAGCTGAAGCAGAAAAATCTGAAAATATAAAGAAAACAAATTTTTGAAATTTATGTTATTCTACTGAGTTTTGGATGCAAAACCAAGAGCTATTCTAAAGGCTGAACTACAACATCCAACTTAATTAGAGATTCTTCACTTCCTGTCCCCCCCATATCCTCCAGTGTGGAATTTGGGGCACTTCCACAGCACCTATAAAACACAGCTCTCCCACAGAACTACCTTCCTGTTTTCTAGCTGCCAATCACAAAAGGCAGACTACAATTTGTCCAAGGTTACAGAGCAGAGACCAGAAAACATCTAGACAGCTTTGACAGATAAACTTTTCCAAATTTTCTTGGCAAAAAAGAAAAAAAAACCCATGTAAAAGGCTCCAATTGTTAAAGAAGAGGAAATAATTTTACTCCTTATCTGAGGCTTCTTCTATAATTTTAGGTCTTATACCTCAATCCAGGCCATGTTGACAACCATGAAAAGCACTCCAAAAGTCCATTTATTAACTCAAATAAAAGACAAATTGTATTTATTAGCCCAAAGAAACACACAACCACGCTTGCTGCAGGAATCTGTAAGTCAAAGCTGCCTTGAGCAGGTATTTCTGAATATCTGAGTGCCACACAGGTGATCAGCCTGGACACAGAAACAAGGTGATCTGACTGTTGCACCACTTTTGGAACCAGCTGAAGCCAAAGCAGAGGCCTCATGCACTGACAAATTAAAACCATACTAAGCAGGATATAATTAATACCAGCTTGCCCCAAACCTAGATACAAACATACTAAAATAGCAGGAGACAGTGTATAAGCATTTTGTAGTATTGTAACACTACCAACAGCACAGCCAGCAACAACACACAAGCTTCTTATACCACAGCTAAATGTACACATACAACAGGCAACCACAGAGGCACAAACAGATTTGTGGTACAGTTGCACAACCAGGGTTCAGGAAAAAGGGTGTGCTAGCAGTAAAACCTGCAAGATAAGATCAAAGAATGTACAGCAGGCAATGCCAGGTGCAGAATAAGCCACAAAAATGTCTGGGGGAACCAGAACAAGTCTCTGTCCCCAAAATAAGATAAAAAAGAGAAGCACAAGAAAACCCCTCATTTCATCTTGCAAAGGGTGCAAGGAACATGGAAACATGACACATAAGCAAGGAAGAATGTTGTTTAATTCAGTTCCAGCCTTCCCTGTGGAAAAACTGAGCTGCATGGCCTCAACCTCTGCAACCATCAAAGACCATCAAAGACTGTAACTAATCACTAATTACAGAGACATGGCATTGACTCTGTTGAATTGTATGCTCACAGCTGATTCAGGACAAGGTTATTAAGAATTCATTGTTTGAATATGCAGTGATAGTGATTAAGGACTAAGTGATAGTGACTGAATGATTATTGGCTATGTGCATGCTTAATGAACATCAATCTAGGAAAGCAGCACTTGGAAACACACCTTTATTTGTCAGCCTTTTGAACACTGCTTTCACAGCCTTCACTAATTCCTATGCATATATTTTTCCCCTCCCTTCCCTCTCTCTGTCCATGACACTGAAGTTTTAGCCTGGCTTCTCTGTATTTCTGCATGAGTCCAATTTCAGCATTAGCCTCTTACCTGCACGTACAGACTTTTAAAAAAAGAGAGCCTGTGTGCCTCTGTATCTCCCCCAGTGTCCTGCTCTCCTTAAAATGAGCACAAGCACACACAGTACAGCACTCACTCCTGTTCCAGAAACAACAGCTCATACCTTTGCTGATCTCCACATTTGGCACAGCAAAAATCTCCAAATCCATGGTCCCTCCTTTTGCTGCACCTTCAGAAAGATCCAAAAGAACCACCTTGTCTGCAACATCCTGTATGAATAAAAAAATATACAGATCAATAATAAACCAAAAGAAAACTTGTTCTTGTGGGAGTAAGGAATAAAACCCCAAATTCCTCCCATTTCATTTTTTGCTGTACTGTGTACAAATCAAACAAAATTACTGGTCAAAATTACAGCCAAATCACAAGAGAAAGGATTTAGTTTAGGAAGTCTAACTGGAAAAAACCCCATTACGAAACAAACAAAAAACTAACAGACCTATCTCTGGGAAGTTAAAAATGTTGACGTTACTGTTGTGTCTAACATGCAGCTGTGACGAAGTACAGACCATCCTTGGACTATCCTTTTCCAGGGAACTAGGAGATCCCCGTTGTAACAGGCTACCACTCAGGCAAAAGTCCTTTAAGGATTTTCAAAGTAAGTGAATTCAGTATTCAACTCTTATAATTAAAAAAGCTGAGAAACCAGGGCAGAAAAGTAACACCTCTGCTGTCCATAAGTAAACTGAAGAGACAAATGAGCTATGCAGTGACAGCAGTTAAAACTGATGAGGTATTCCTTAGTGTGAGATATTAAGAACTAGATTGGAATCCTCTCTATTAATCAGGTGTGTTGCTAGTTTTAATAATTATGTACCTTTGCTGCAACTGCTAGTACACATGCAATGCCAAGATCTCCAGCTCCAACAACAGTAATTTTGTTAAAACATCCTTCATTTTTGCCTCCAATTTTACTCCTTGATTTCATGTCAGTCTCTCCTACAATTAAAAGAAAACCACAAAATTAGGTGCTGGTCCACACTGTATCAATACAACTAATTGCTGCTTCATGAAGGATCATGGTTTTGCCAGAGTTAAATCAAGTTACGTGAACTTTTTCAAAACAGCACTCAAGCCTGACCACAGAAAATTCACCACAACTTGCAAGGTGTAAAACACAAATATTCCTCTCTAGATAGGAATGTTTTTTCACTAAGTAGAAATAGATGAGCATGACAATAGCAGGAAGCTAGACACTAATACCACAAAAATAGCACTCTCTTTGCTGCTGTTACAGGTGTGAATACATCCCATGGGCATAAAATTTGTAAAATATAAACCATGGAGTCTTCTTTGTGACATCAAATAATGACAATAAATAAATATATTTTATAAGAACATTAGAAACAAGTACATGAAAACATCCCCACCTTCAGTAATCTTTGCAATATAGGAGAGAAGTTCTGATTGCCTGGCTGCATCAGAAGATGACAGTGAGTACAAAGGGAGCTCTTCCTCAAACTTTGCAATCATTTCCTTGATTAATCCAATGAGAGTTGATTTAGGCTGAAATACAGCAATACAGAAGACAAAACAGCTGAATAGCTATCTCATATAATGGTATCAGCTGTGAACTGCCAGAGCCATACAAGATTTAATCAAATTATAAATACTGACACTCTTAACATTTACACAAACATCTAAGGGAAAGAAAAGCATTGCTTTGAGAAGCTACTTTCCAAACAGGAGTATGGATTAAAAGGAATTTAACAAAAAGAAATTCTAAAATTGAAAGTACCAGTGCTACTAAATTTTTAAGTCATCCATGAACATATGGAAACCTTTGATATAACCACATCCAGTAGTATAAAAGGGAGAAATCCTAGCTAAAGAGAAGGTAGTTCAGTCTGCTTAGATGAGCTCAACTGTCCAGAGTTCTGGCAATTCAGTCCTCCTCCAGGCAAAACACACTGTGAAGTCAGCAGAAGCTCCCATAGGAATTTCTGTATCAATAATGTAAAATATAGCCCACTCATTTCAAAAAGCTGGCATTCACTGAACCATTTTTACTTGCCTGGCAGTCATATTTAAGTGAGTAATTTAATACAGTGCATAAGATCATTTAGCAACAGCATTGATTTTTGAATCTCTGGGCTGTTTCAGAGTTCTGCCAAAAGAAACACGCCCAAAAGGTAGACACTTTCATTGAACTTCCTGAGGGATACTCAACTGGTCTCACTATTCATAGCCACAAAGTGTCATGAGGCTTACATTGGTTTGTAAAGAATCAGTCCCTGTTTTTCGTTAAAATCACTTCCAACTTCCTTTACAAGCCTCAGACTGCCTGAAAGCTCCAAATGATACCATGCAGTATTCCCAAACACCTCCTTCCCCTGTCAGCCACTCCACCTCTTACATGGCTCCAGTTCTGCAGGTAGGGCAAATAAATCCTGCCACGTGCATCAACATGTTTTCCCACTGAAATGCCCATGTTTGCAGTCGGCTTCAGGAAGCAAATGGGGGGAGCAAAGGGATGAGAATCCAGGATCCACAGACGAATAGGTATGTTATAGGAATTACCTGTTCAACACAAAATAAAAGCCGTTACTAACTTCTGCATCGGGAAGAGGCGCTAAAGACCAGCTGTGTGCGTGATATGATTCACACTTAGTAATAACAAAGGCAAAAAGCCTGACAGATCACTTTCCAGATTCACACTGGAAAGTATTTATATTACTTAGGCTAATTAATAAAACCAGACTTGTCTGGATCAACTTGAAGTGCTGCTGATGTGCCTTTCTTAATATAAAGCTTTGTTGTTGCTTTGCTTCCCAGGGTCCTCTCTCAGCCAACCTGTCCCCTTTTCCCAGCAAAGAAAGGTTTCATACATAGATTTCATACTTACTTTAAGATTTAACACCTAGTACAAAAAGGCATCTATAAAGAGCTTTGCATCAGACTTCAAAGGCTTTAGGTTGAAAATAAAAAGCTGCCTACTACTTATTTTTGGATACTGCCTGTATAAGTGCAGGTCTCAGAGAGTTCACACAAGCTCCATTAACACCAAAGAGTTTGCCTACATGGTCTCAAATGACACCATTTTTTTAATAGTTCATTTACATATTTAATTAATACCACCTTATTTCAGCATCTGTGCACTTGTTTATGCAGTAGAAGTGGCTGCTGCCAATTAATGCAAAATCCTTTCCAGCCCGCTTTGAAGACACTGCACAGTGAACTGTTAAGATGCAGCACCCAACACATTTTACATTTAGATTCATAACTGGTAAGAAAATTACATTTGATTTATCTTACCATATTTCACTGGAACAGTACCACTAAAATTCAGGAGGTCCTTCTGCGATCCATCCTTGAAGGCTGAAATTAAAAATGTAATTTAAAAGAAAATAATAACTCCTTTCAAACCTGGCACAGCAATCCCATCCACAACTACAAATATACAACAGTGATTTTTCTTTAGAAATCAAATACACTGCTCCTGAAAGAACCAAGACTAGAATATTACTAAGGTCCCCCCTATCCTTTTAAATATTTCCTTAATGAAATTTTAACAAAAATTGCATTGGTACAACTAAGCAAGTCATTAGTCTGAAAACCCCTTGTCTGGGGTAATTCTGATGTTGTAGGAATTTCCAGTCAGGCTGATGGATTCTGGAAGTCACACTCTCTAAGCTAAAGCCATCAAAATACGTTCAATATAATAATGACATATAGGAAAAATGGTGTTACATATAAAGAATTTAAAGCATTAATCTTCTATAATTACTGACAAGTTGAAGTAAGATGAAGTAAATGAGTTGCTGAGGTTTTTATACGTACGCACTCTTGGAAGAGCATTCAGGAACAGTAACGTGGCATGAGAAATTTTACTGCAAGTCAAAATAAAGACAAGCACACAACTCAAATATATTCATATTCTATTATACAGAGTCTGCATTTATGGCAAGTAAGAATCCCCACAAATAGTTCAAAGTAACTGTATCACTTCTTACTGTATGTGTTCATGGAGAACGTGAAGTTGGGGTAGGTCTTGCTAACATTCTTCAGCTCTTCTATGGTCAGGTCTCTGAACTTATACTGGGAAGGGGGAGAAAAAAATAAGGAAACAAGTTTCACTTCAAAGGCTTCTTTCATTACAATAGATAGGGGAAAGAACACTATAGAAGGCAGAAACAGAAGAATGGGAAGGTCATAATTACTTGTATTATAAATAGTTTTGATGTGAAATAAATTACCAAAAAGAACAGATTACAAAAAAGCTTTGAAGCAGGTCTTCTCTTGCTGCATAAGAGTTCTGAAATTCTGAATATCACTCCTTTAACACCATTTCTTCCCCTTTACAGCTGTGTGAGCAGGGGTTTAAGAAAATTTAGTCTCTCCTGCACGCAATAATTAAAAAGAATAAAAAAAATACAGACCTCTTAGAAAAAAGAGTTTATTTTCTTACTGACACAGTTAAACTCAGATCCACCTGCACACATTTTAGAAGAGTTTCCTAAGATGTCCCTTTCCACAAACATGTTAAATGTGTAAGTAATTAGCCTCTGGGAATTTTTTTTTTCCATTTTTAAGCTGTCCTTGAGAGCTGAGAAAATGAATCACTGTGGCTTCATGGAGACTGTCCCCAGCCAGTCCAATACCTGAACTTCAAGAGATTTGCATCCTCCCACATCCCAAAGTTATAAAGACTGCTTTCCATTTCCTAGATTAGAGCCTCTGCTTCTCATTCAGGAAACCTGGTGCTGTTTTTTTGGAACCCTCGCCTAAGCAAAAAAAACTGCTGTCTGACAGTGGCTTAAAGAGCTGCTCAGTGCCCTGGAATAATTGTCACAAAGTAGCAGCTAAAATCGAATTTCTCTTCAGTCTGTCACCCCAGCAGCAATGCGACAGCTATGAGCTATGGCACAGCTATTTTCTACTTTCTACACAGGAAACACGGAGCTGCTGACAAGAAACACCTTTTAGTGAGCTTCTCCCCATCACAGGATTCTGCAAAGTCATGCAGGAAAAAAAAAAAGAAATAAAATGTTCCCTAATTATGAATGTCTAC
>VZRS01007802.1:0-25303 GCA_013398055.1 Ifrita kowaldi | reverse complement strand
CCCCTCGCCGCGAGCGCGCGCGCGCGCGCACCTTGCCCAGCTGCCTCCGGAGCGCCTCCTCCGCCAGCGCCATGGCGGCGCGCGCCGCCTTCCCGGCGGCCCCCGCGCCGGGCAACACCGCCCCTCAGGGAGGCGGGCTGGGCTCATCCAGGCGAAAGTGGGGAATGGCGGAGGTTTTAATTATCCTGCTGATGGATCTGCGAGCGGGAGGGCGCAGAAACGCTTGGCTGCGTTACCTGACAGGCGAACGCAAAGAGGTCGGGGGTGGCTGCCGTTTCCACGCGCCATGGTGTTGCAAAATGTGGAACGCGTCGAGATTATCTTAAACTAGGATCGTCTTCGATGCAANCAGGAAAAAAAAAAAGAAATAAAATGTTCCCTAATTATGAATGTCTACACAACTTACACTTAAGACATTTTCTGGAAGCGTCGATACAGCTGGTTGTGAAACCAGTCATCTTTCCCTAGCTGGCCTCCTATTCGTAATACAAAACGAGGCATTCCTATCAAATAGTTTGTCCTCTTCTGAAGACCAGAGGGTTTACGAGGTGACTCAGACACAGACCTTCCTCATTTCGCACCCAAAATTATTTGGCATGCCCAAGCCTTCAACACGCCCACCTCGCTTTCTCACATGGAAATTAAAAGGCTCAGAGGGATGCTACAACAACGCTTCTGTGCTCCTAAGGCGTGGAGGCGCTAACGCGGGGAATGCCCCCGCCCCGNGATCAGCAGGAAGGGAGACCTAATCAGAGAAAGAGACAGCAGCCGGCGTCCAGTCAAGGACATCCGTGAATGNACAAAAACAAAAAGAAAAGAAAATAAATCAATTTTTGAGTGAACAATAAGATTTCAGTCGTGAGGCACGGAGTGAACCACGGGAATAAACTGATGGGTGGTGCAACTTAAAGCTCAGCTGTANTGACAGAATCACAGAATACGCTGAGTTGGAAGGGATCCGCCAGGATCATGGAGTCCAACTCCTGGCCTCGCACAGGACACCCCAAAAGTCGCACCATGTGCTTGAGAGCATTGTCCAAATGCTTGTTGAGCTCTGTCAGGCTTGGTGCTGCAACCACTGCCCTGGGGAGCCTGTTCCAGTGCCCAGCCACCTTCTGGGTGAAGAACATTTTCCTCATATCCAACCTAAACCTTCCCCTGAAAACTTCAGACCATTCCCTTCGGTCCTGTCACTGGTCACCACTGAAGGAGATCAGTGTCTGCCCCTCTGCTTCCCCTCATGAGGAAGCTGTAACTGCAGTGAGGTCCCAGTCTCCTCCAGGCTGAACAAGTCAAGTGACCTCATCCACTTCTCCTGTGGCTTTCCCTCCAGACCCTCCACCATCCTTGTGACCATACATACATATTAGAGGGATGCAGGGATTTCTTCCCTCTGTGTTGACAGTATCAAAAGTGATATGCAGCTTTATGGAGTTAAAAGTATGTAAATACAAACCAGACATGAATTTATTTCGCTACCTCAATCTCTTATTTTTTAAGCCTCCCTACCACACAGCAGAGACCAGAAAACTGCCTTCTGGAACGTGGGCCATGCAAGTCTGATGGCCAATTCAGTGGAAGACACAGTAGTTTCAAGCAAGGTAAATGGTGACAAATGCCAGTTCTATCCCTCTGACTGACCAGAAAACTGACAGGACAGAACAGAACAGACCAAGCATGATAGCAGCACATTTTTACAAGGAGTAAGATCTTGAGAAAGCTCATACAATTTTTTTCTCCCTCACTAATACAAGGCCTGAAGCAGACAGTAACTAAGGGCACAGGTTGTTGATACAGCTACTACAGAAAATAATTAGGTTTAGAGCAACCTTCATCAGGCCTCTCCGCTATACATATTGTTTACTGATGCTGAGTCTGCTTCTGTGCTGAAATTGTTGTGTGTGATGTAATGAAGGATGTTCAGTTTGGAAAGTAGCCCAAGATCAGTCTTTCAGGAACTTCATCAGTCCTTCAAAACCATCATTTGCCCAGCAAGCATAGCACCTCTTTGGTTAAACTGTTGCAGAATGATCGGCATGAACATTTCTCTAAATCTTTCAAGCGATAACTTGAAAATAATTTTGTTTCACAAAGATCCTAGCACAGACTAATGTCTGAGAATAAAACATTCCTTTTAAAGTTTTAATCTCAAGCATCTAAATTTTTTATTTCTCATTATTTCATGGTAAAAACAACTGGGAAAGTCTGATAAATAATTACAGTTATTAGTAAATTTGATGTTTAGAAATGTTTTTAAATTCTCTGTTTTCATACATAACCAAAACAATCATAGCAACCAGAACAGTGACCACATCCCCATGGCAGCGACACACTGCTGCTGGTAGTAGTGTTTCTATTTAAGGCTTAGAAGTCACCCTTGACTGAGCTTGCAACCAAACTGCAGATTCAAATTTCTTAGTACTCACTGTTCAAACTTATTTAAATTTTAAGTTGGGTCAGTGTCCTCTGACTCAAAATATTCTCTAAACATCATTTGCAATGAATAACTCTGTGTTACATCAACAGATTCTAATGCCAACTAATCTCTAGGAAATGAAATATCTTGCTAGCAGGCTAACACACAGCCTTGCTACCCCGCATACGGTGTAGTAGTTCCTCTGCCCCCATCACTGGCAACACTCTTCCAAGTGAAGCCATAGAATTTTGCATATCTTCCTACCAAACTAGCTGTAGAAATTCTCCCAAAATAGGATTTACTAAGCAATACATCCAGCTCTTATGTTATTACAACTCCCCACTGCATAAAAGCTCACCCTATGTATTAAAAACCAGCATTTTGCCAGCAGGACAGATCTTCTTCCTGACCAAGATGTTTTCTTTGAGACTTGAGGGAAAAGTTAGGGTGGTTAATGAAATAGAAAACAGACTGCAATTTCTCAGGTGCTAAGGGAGAGGGCAAAGCAAAAATGACAGTCTTGGGGTGACATGGATCTTGTCTTACAGCATATGGCTTTGGAATTTTATTCAGCTCTACACAAGAGGAAAATGGCATCATTTCATACTCTAAATACTAGTCTCATTATTCTGCTTGCCTGTGAACATCCTCTATCTATAGGGATGTTAGCTTAGAGCAAAGCCAAGGGAAAGGGTTCTCAGTAACATGTAACTACAATCCAGGAAGCATTTTAAAGGATTTTCTCCAGTGGAGAAAATAATGCAATACTATGAGTTGCCTACATTAACTTAAGAGTAATGGAATGGAAATTACAAGTTCAACTTTTAAATGCCATGGGAAAAGTTTCCACTTCTAAAATATACTCAAGTGCTCATCCCAGATACCAAAGAGTGGGAAATAAATGGATACCAACCACAACACAAGTGGCAGGAGCAAGCTTCCTAACAAAACCCAAGCCACCTTCAGCTCTGGAAATATCATGACTAGAAGCATTATTTATCTCAGCGAACAACCAGCAAGTCACCCATGTGTGTGATCTACACTGGGACCATTTTATATGTCATAACAATCACTTTCAAAGCCCCAACCAACCAAGGCTGGATTTAAGCCAGCAGCTAGGAGCACATCAGCCCTCCTTGCCAACTGTAAAGACAGTGAAGAGACTTTCCACAAAATACTTATACTTTCTTGCCAGTTTCAGCATCTCGCACTGCTTGCAAACAGGGCTCCCCATAGCCCTAGGCCACATCATGCACTGCCATTGCCATGTTCCCTTTGTACACAGCTGGCAAACACAAGCCAGGCTCATAAAGGATTTGCTGGCTCACTCCTTTTGGCTGGGGAAGAGGGTGGTAACAGCAGCACATCCCTCTGCCTGAACTCTGAACACTCACCTTGCATGACCCGGGTGCCTGTCTACACATCACTTACAGTCACATTTGACACCACTGTAGAGGTCTCAGAAACCCTTCCTACACATTCTGTTGGAATCAAAAACCAGATAAAGTGGATTGAGTCACACCAGTGCCCCTCCTGTTCAAAATAACCATAATCAGTATTGTTCATCAATTGCAGAGCAGAAGGTCAATCCACAGGTGCTCTGCTCTACCATACCCATTTCTTTGTTTGGGCAAATCTTGACATACTGGGCATGTTGAAGGCATTCATACAACACAAGAGCTGGAAGCAGGTGGCAGGGAGAATTATTATCATGACAGGGAGCTGAGGACAGACCCACAATAAATATCATGTATCCTTAGCTGCATCATTCAAGGAAGCTTCTCACCT
Organism: Ifrita kowaldi; assembly: GCA_013398055.1. Taxonomy (NCBI): domain Eukaryota; kingdom Metazoa; phylum Chordata; class Aves; order Passeriformes; family Cinclosomatidae; genus Ifrita; species Ifrita kowaldi. The sequence goes on along the minus strand of VZRS01007802.1, from coordinate 21,099 downwards.
CTCCTGAGGAAATCCACAAAAGAGCTTTAATACACAAAGTGCATGTAAGGCACTCAAACAGCCTTTTGTCCTCAGTGTGCACACAGGGTATGTGTTCAGTTGTTCCCATGCACTATAAAACCTGGAACTCTACACTCAAGTGTTTTTCAAATCAGAATCAAGCCAACTCCTTCAACCAAAAAAACCTACTGAAGCTCTTGATTATTTACATTGTTGATTGCCATCAACTTTCAGACACATAGTATGAGAGATGGCATCAGACACTTGCCTGTTCTCAAGTGAGGAATGCTGAGAAAGTTACATCCAGGATACAAAAAAGATTAATGAATTTACCAGTGGAGGGAGAAGGATATAGGCAAAACCCAAGACTGACTCCCACGAAGAAGCAAACAGAGGAACCCCCAAAGCAAATTAAGCACCAGGTGATACAGAAAAACAGAACTATCAGTTATGGACAGAAAAGTCAGGACTAAACTGGTGACTTCAGGAATGGCCTCTCTCCTTAATTTCATGCCACAGAATAAGGTAAGCATGGTATATCAAAGGCTGTTTAGATTCCCTGGCTCATGGAAAAATAAATGTTTCCATATGCATTTCCAGGGGTAAGAAAGGCAATCTATGGGATAAATGAATTGCAATTCTGTGTTGAGGAACTGAAATGTTATTTCAAATAAACTACACTTAAAAGCTGTCTTCAAACAAGGGAAACCTGTAATTTCTTTTTTTCCCCAATTTGAATAAAATAATTTTGCTTCCAGAAGTAGCTTTAGGGGCTGGGTTAAGATAATGACTCAATGTAGAACCACCCTCCACCTGAACAGAACATCTTTGCCTTGACATAATGGCTGAGATTGACTGAGCACAGTTATTAAGATACATTAAAAATCTCACGGGAATTCCATACAAGGTAGTTCCAAAGCAGGTAAGATTTCATGCCTTCAAAACAAGGTACTCATAAGGACACATTAAAGGCAGATTTGCAATATTTTAAAAGAATATTTTTTTAAGCACAAGAGTGTGCAAACGTTTCTGTTCCTCGTAAAGGCAGGTGGGCTCAGTGATGTGTATCCATTCATCCATTTGGAAGTGGGTCACAGCACCAGCTGATCAAAACAGTCACTGACTTCCACCATCAAAGCAGAAAACCCTTCCAGAGGAGACAGCCATCAAAGTAGTTCAGACTCCTTACATGGGAATAAGGGAGCCCAAGAAGGATGATCCTTATGAAACTGCAGGATGAACACTTCAAATGCAAAAGATTAAAGGCAATGGGCACACTTGGGTACATTATCTTTCTACATCACCTGTTCCTCCAAATACACAGTATGTCACAGCCTGAACTGCAGGAGACACCAGGAACTTTCAGATCCTTTCTGAATGCTTACATGACTCCATTAAATTTTTCATACCTTCTTGCTGACTGGATGAGAACCATTCTTGGAGAACATTCAGACTGACTCCACTGTATGTGGGAGCTCAGAGGAAACAGCAGAAAGTAATTCTGATAAATCTTCCGTAAAGTAAACCAATGAGAAGTAGCAGTAAAATGTTTAATGCCTGTAATTTATTGTATACATACTCTGCAAAACTTATATGCATTTGGTGTGTGCTAAAGTATACACTTCCTTGACAGCACCAGAGAGCAGTTAAGCTATGTACGAGGTTTTAACCTGATTTGTCACATTGTGTAAAAGGACACTGTGCACACATATCCCCAAAGAAAAAAATCATTGGCTAAAACTAGAAGCACCCTTATTTACACACTAACACTTTAATATTGCATCACACCCATTCACCAAAATAAATAGAAGTACATTCATCACAATTTAAACACCAGTCTCTCCATATATTTATTTTCTTTCTGACATGTTTTGGTCTCCAGAAATATGCTATATCTAGAAATATGCATCAGCTACTAGATTATGTTACAAAATGCAAAAAAAAAAATAGAAAATTAGTTTTCCTGGACAATATTTTGGGCTTTACACAAAAATAAATCCAGATTTCCATAGAGATCTCATATACTTCTTGAAAGATTTTTATTTTAAAGCACAGCACAGAGTTGCACACTAAGGCTTCCTGTGATATGCAAAACCCTGGCCTCCAAAAGACATCGCTGTAAACTGAAATACAGCTGAAGTGTAAATACAAGACATTTTCAAAAAGTAGTCATCAATAGAAAGTGCCCTTCATTTGATTTAGCGTTAGCAGTAAAGAAGTAGCTACCTTAATTGTGCAATCAAAGCCAGACCTGGAAGGGTTTTATGAAAAGTACGTCATTTCACACTCTCAAGTTTAAGGATATAGAATCTGAGATAGCAGAGAAACCAACCTTTTTATACTCCTACATTCATTATTTTTTGACACAATTTAGTAAAAAAGGCACATTGTCAAACAGTGAATTAAAAATCTAAAGACCAAACCAGAATTTCCTTAAATACAGTTAAATCATTAGCAGAACAGCCAATCCTGATAAACCAATGTAAGCATTCTTCCAGTTTTTCTTCACCTCAAACTCAGATGCACTTTGGACAAGTACTGAAATACTGTCATTAGACGAATACTATTAATCTGGCAAACAGTAAACAGGTTTTTGGATACAAGGTCAGGAATTAAAAAATTAGTTTAGTTCCTTCCTAGCTGACATACAAATATGCAACAAATATGCAAGCACATTAAAAGCCAAACATTTGTACAAAATAAGAAACCCATCAGCATCTCATGCCAATTATGAGAAAGTACTTCTTGACTGTAAAATTACAAATGTGTCCTTGAATAATTTTTCATATGAAACAGACAAAATTTAAGCAACGATCACTGTGTGAAGAAAGTTATACAGTGTCTTAGGGAGGCTAGCAGAGTACATTCCAGTCACCATCTAAATGACAAAGTGCTTTACAGATTAAGAAGTTTAACTGATCTTGCATGGTTAAATAATCAGAAAGTGGTGAAATAATCAGGTTTTACTTAACCTGTATCTGTCTGAAATGCAGATTTCTTTCCCAACTGAACCAATTTGAAATTAATGTATTTCTTTTGCTTCATAAGATATTTTTTTCTCCCCAATCAGGCAGGAAGTTGCTCACAGATGATATAGCTGTCTGGGTTGATGGACCTTGAGTCTTTCTCCAGCTAAAAAGAATTAAAAAGTACAAACCCAGAACTTGATCATGGTCCCAGAGTTCACTGTCCTGAATGGGTAATTCTAGAAACCAGGAAATCTCCAACAGGAAATTTTAGATGGTCCCAATGCAGCAGAGAATACAACACACTTCTAGACAGTGAGGTTACACTATCTTGCATGGTCTCAAGTGCACACACTGAGAAACAGTTTTTGTTAGTTAATAAAGAAAGTTAAAACAGCAGAGGAGCAACAATGGTATCTTCACCTGGGCTCCATGTTAGCTAATATTGAGATAGTTTATAGAATCTATGCCAGTAACTTACATCAGTGTTTTGCTGAGGCAGTGAAATGCTACACCATTGACAGAAAGCATCTTAAAAAGGCAAATCTGTTTTTTCTTACATTAAGAATCAGATGTTTAAACTTGAGCAGCTTCCAAGACTGTTCCTTACAGGTTGCTATCTGAACTGCTTCCTAGAAACAGCACTGTTAAAAATAGCCCCAATAGGAAAGGTTCCTTTGTTGTTTTTCCACAAGGTAATTTTTCCTTCCCCGCCCCCCCTCCCCCAACACCCAAAGCCCTTTTTGTACTTTTAAAAGTATTTCTAGCATTAAAACATAGTGGCCTGAAGCAGCTGAAGGCAGATGCTACCAATGGAGTCCTGGAGCTTGAGGCAAAGCTGAGTAATGACACTGGTGAGCTTTGAAGGGCAACTTGGGGAAATCCAAGTAGATGCAACACCAGATTTGAGCTTCAGGTCTCAGTGCAACTCCTGTAGACTTACATGAACCCTGTGCTGATTGTAAACAAATTCAGTTACTGAAACAAACAGTCTTTAAGTGCATAGTTAGAAATAATGTGCAAATATGGGCATTAAGGTAAGTAACTGAACTAACTCTCCGGCTATACATATTATTTTAGGTTTTCAGCTTGCTGAAAGCAATCACAAGTATTAACTAGTTAACACGATGTTAATACTGAAAAGCTGCAAATACATTCTAACAAAACTTAATCCTGATGTTCCTTCTGAACAGTAAAACTAAGTAGATAAATGACTGCTTCACATTTTAAATAATTTAACACATCGGATGTTTAATGCAAGAAAAAACACAATTTGTAAAAGCAGCACAAGCTGTTAAACAAATCTGAAGATTTACAGGGCAGGAAAAGAATTCCCAAGTATATGCTAGAGCCCAAAAGCACAGGTTACATACAAACACTAGAAATTCCTGTTTTCAGGGTGTGTGTTTCTCATACTGAATTAGACTGGCACTGGAATTCCAGACACAGCAAAAGCCAACATAATCTTTTGGTCATATCCATAACTGCACAGTTTGCAAATGACATGCACTTTTCTGTTTAGGAATAAAGAGGTTCAAATTATTTTATGGGTCCTCAAATTAAAAGATCTGCAGCACTTTATTGCCTTAAACACCTGTGGGCTGTGGCTGACTTTACACCCAAGCTGCTGCTGTACAGAAGATGACATTTTAACACTTTGAGGCTCATGTTGGGAGACAGGGCAGGATACAGAGCAATCTCTCCAAGTATCAAGAAATATCAGGGAACAAGAATGCTATTCCTTTCTTTCAAGTGAATGCAAAATTGGTTTACTGGTACATGGCCCACACAGTTCCAAGTCAGTGCATAGCTAGTCAATATTTCTGCTGGCATCTTGAACTGGTTTAATCAATGGAAACATCTATTAATTTTATTCCATTTAATATGCATTAGAGCATTAATTTCTTCATAAAAAAACAACCCTGGCAAGTATTAAAAATAAATATCTTATTTAGGTCAAACTAAAGCCTTGCTTTTCAGTACTTTAATCCCTTTAAATATTCTTTTGCCCTCTAACAAGCAAATGGAAACTGAAGTAGAATAAGAGATGTATGAAGGCAGAGGGGAGCAGAAACATGAACAAAGTCAACACCATAAGTCAGTTAACGTGTCCTCAGCTTCTTAGACTGTCTCTTGCGTTTCAATTCTTCTTCTTCCCGTCTCAATTCTTCCAAGTCTTCCTGAACACCGAGTCTCAAGCTGCCAAACAAGATTAAATCCTTTACACTGCTACTCAGGATACTTGAGGTTTTACTTCTACACCCCCAAAAAGCAATGCTAAAAAGTACTACAGCTGATTTGAAGAATAATTTCATATCCGATCTTCTTTAATTACAGAATGAATACAGCTTTAAGAAATCAAGATTTTTTTATCATAAGATTAGAATCAAATATTTCAAGGGAAAAATATTTAAAACTTCTGTTCAAAAATAAAGATTGTGTAAAAATATTTAATAAATTTAATACATAAGGTCTTTTTTTCTCCCAAAATGCAGCTACTGAAACACATCCATTGAAAAGGTAAAATTGAATTTAACTCAAGTTTCTTATTTCCACTTCCTTTATGCTGCATGTGTAGTTAAAAGTGAGTCAGGAATTCAACTGTGCAAAACCTCACTCTAAGATGTCAACACAGAGTTCGGTTAAAAGCAATATCACTTCAAAATTCCAGTTATTTCCCCTAACTCCACTTAACAGACTATATCTTTCCATGGGCTGCAGCTATTCCTCAGCAGCCAGGGGGAATAAGGACACTGACTATAACTTCAGAGGTGCAAGTTTCTAAATGCTCAAGGCACCTTCTGAACAACCATATAGAAATTTCAGTAGAACAAAAGAATTTGGTAACTCCATGCATTCCAATATTTTAATTTTCTATTAAAAATTTTTCTATAAAAAAACCCTTAACAGTTTTCACAAAACTTGTCCCACCACTCATTAAAAAACAAAAAGAAAATCAGTTTACGACACATGAATTGTGCAGGCCCAAAGGCCAAAACTAATATGAAAATATCAACTTCATATTTTAAATCAGTGACTACAAAAGCTTGTCAGCATACCTTTTATAGTTCTATAGAAATACAGACACACACACGTGTATAGAGAAAAACAAATAAAATTTCCAGACCTCAAACAAGCAGAATATTGTAATGCTTCGGACAAGTTAAAGGATTTGGAATTTCAACTGAAGTTTGTATTTTTAAAAAGATTTTTTGCAATGAATTAGCTTTGGTTTTTATTGGTTCTTAATAAGCCAGGGTTGTGGTAGACAAGCACATACATAACTTAGTGTATCCACCACTGGCTGTATGAGTTTCATCTTTACTTAAGCTTTCTTATAAAAAATTGTAAGGCTTATGTACCTCTGCTGTAAAAAGCAGATTGGGTATTTGCTAGCTTAGCCCTATGACTTCAGCAACAAACAAACTTCCCAATTTGTATCCAAGTTTAAATCCATGCATACCTCCTAGCTTCTTCTTTCTGTTGCTCTCTCCAGCTGCTCTCCATATAACGTAAGGCATAATCACTTTCATCTTTGTACCTGAAAATTAAATATCAGTTTTTAGTACATTAAAAAAACAGCTAATGAATTCATATCCCTTCTTAGGAAGAATAATTACTTGTTCTACTGCTTGTTCTGCAGTATCTTACAATTGCCACTTTTCCTACCTTTTCCGGTCATAGCCAAATATTTCCCGAATATGTTTTGATATTTCTTCTTGAGGTTCCCCTTCATCTTCAATGAAGTCATCCATTTCAGAGTCATATTCATCATCATCATCATCTTCTATTTGTCTCTTGTAACTAATAGGTGGTCTTCCAAGACCTAAATGATGGGAGAGAAGAAAATCATTAATAACATGAACATTAATTTAACAGTACTTGTCCTTGCTATACCTTAGGCATAGCCGTTTTCTGGGCTTCAAGGTGGAAAACTTCTGCCTCAAGTTAATCAGCATTTCTCAGAAATTCAGCAAGAGCAAATACTTCCTCTGAGTTGTGCTAGAGGAGATTACATATCAGTATCAGCAATGGCATCCTGAGGAAACCACTCAACAGATATCTGTTCTTCGTTCAGGGTTTTTAGGCACTTACTCACTACACTCCACACTGCTTGCTCCTGATCAGAAATAGATTTTTAGAACTGCTTGTCACTGATAAGATAAACTTGCAAAAACACTGAAATGTAAAACCTGTGACTGATTTTTCATGTAGCCCTTCAAGCATCTGTTATTTAAGATGCTACAAAGTTTTATAGACCAACTATCAAGCAATGCTGGAAGCAAATCCTTTAATTCTTTTCATTCTGACAGCATTCATATACCAATATCCACCACAGGCTGCTTAGTTTCCTTTCATCTGATACTTCACACCACCTGTATTTCAAAAATTATGAACATAGGTAAAAACAAATAAAATAAATTAAAAGTTGCTATATTTAATTTTGTTTCAATTATTGAACTGTTCTTATCTGAGCTTCACTTTTTTTCCAATTCTTCTCCCTACAGGGGACAGGGCAAGTGAGCAGCTGCATGGTACTTAGTTGCCAGCTGGAGTTAAACCACAACAGTGAAAAAATCCTTTGTTCTATAAATGCATACCTTGTGGATGAAGCACAGGTCTATGCCCTGGAAAAGGTCTCATTCCATTCATCTGTCCATTGCTAGGTCTTGTGACAAGGTTTTTAGAAGAAATGGTTTCTGACACAACAGTACACTTGGGTTTTACAGCTGTGCCCGGGCCACTGCCTGGTCGTGCAGGTCCTGTGCTTGTGCTGATGCCCGGTCTCCCTGGTCCAGAGCCCAAGCTGCTGCCTGATCGCTTGGCTCCTGTGCTTGGACTGATTCCTGGCCTTCCTGGTCCTGTTCCCAAGCTGCTGCCTGGTCGCCCTGGTCCTGTGTTTGTGCTGCTGCCCGGCCTTCCCGGTCCAGTGCCCAAGCTGCCGCCCGGTCGCTTCAGTCCCACACCTGAGCTGCTGCCTGGTCGCCCAGGTCCTGTGCTTGAGCTGCCCATCGGCCTTCCTGGTCCCACGCCTGAGCCACCCCCCGGTCGCCCAGGTCCTGTGCTTGAGCTGCTGCCTGGCCTCCCAGGTCCTGTGACTGAGCTGCTGCCCAGTCGCCCAGGTCCTGAGCTTAAACCACTTCCCAGCCTTCCAGGTCCCACGCCAGAATTGCTGCTTGATCGCCCCGGTCCTGCACTTGACCCGCCCCCTGGATGTCCAGGTCCTCCTTTTCCTAAGCTGCTGCCGGATCGCTTTGCATTGGAGTTGATTCCATGTTGAAGGGCTGCAGGTTTTGCTGGTTTTGCATGGGCAGACTTTTTCAGGCTGGATTCTTTAGCAGATGGCAGCCTCTGAGCCCCATTGGCCATGGGTTTTGAGGGTGGCACGTGAGAGCTTGAGCCAGACTTTCTAATACCATTGACAGGTAATTTACTATGACTGCTACCAGTAGAGCATTTTAAGGAACCATTTTGTGAGTTTCTTTCCATTTGATCAAGTCTGGAAGAAGATGCTGACCGTGGGTGTTTTTCAGTCAATGCTGGTGCTTTGGATTTCTTACCAATACCACCCATAGAAAGTGACAGACTGCTTTTAGATGTGGAATGTTTATCTACTGAGCTTTTATTAAGTTTTGCATTTACAGATGCTTTTTGAGAAGACAGTTTTTTTGAAGAACTGGATATCCCTGTAGGCTTAATCTCCTTCTCACTTTTCTTATGCATTTCTACTTTTTTGTTTTTGCGTCCCAAAAACTCCCTCTCTCTCAATTCTTCTGCCGTTCTGGGCCTCTCTTCCACTTTTTTCACTGGTTTTATTTCCACTGGTTCATATTGTTTCTTTTCAGCAAGCCTCAAGAGCTCTGCAAAGTTCAGAGGTGCTGGTGCACTTTTGGGAGGTGCCTTTGGTTTCACTGCAGCTTTGGATGGTTTCTCTTCATATTCTTCTTGCTCATGCTCAGATTCTGTCTGACTGTATTCAAGTTGCTCAGCTTCATCTTCTGTTGCATACTCAGCCTCTGGGGTCTGAGCAACATTCTCACAAGTCCTCCTCTTTTTAGGCTTCTCTTCAACAGGAATGCCATTATAACCATAAAAATTATCCTTTGTTCGTGAGGCCATGGCTCTTGCCTTTCTGTCATGTTTTAGTTCAATGCGCCTCGCCAAGAGCTGCTCTTTCTTCCTTCTTTCTTCCAGTGCTGCAAGAAAATCAGGAGAAAGTTATGCAAAAGCACTACTTTTTATTTCAATATTTTCCAAACTAAAAAATCACTCAGGACAGTAACTTAAAGATAACTGGCTAACAGCTATCCAAAATAGTCCAGAAAGTGACCACAGGTCTGCCAACAGGGCAGGCTAACCCACCTGTATCAGCTGCTCCAACAAAGGCAAGCAATTAAGTCAAATGCTGCTGTAACAAAACCAACTAAGGCTTTTTTATGGGAAGCAGCTTTCCAGGATGCTATGAAAAATACGGAGAATCACTGTATAAGGAGCTAGAGAAGTAATGGGATCTCTGAGTAGCAGAGAGACTTCTGAGACTGAGCAAGAAAATCTTGAGACTGTACAGAACTTACTATCAAATGTTGAAGGGAGGTTGAGGAAGGGGTGGGAATAAGAGTATTGGGAGATAAGGATTGGAAAATAGTCTAAGTGTGTGTGTGTAGAGGGATATAGGGAGACAGATGCAGCTGAACACAGATAAGCAAGCAGCTGGTCATTACACATGTTTGATAGAGCCCTGTGCCCTATCTCCACAGTCTGTCCTACATCCTTACTGTTCTGGCTTTGCTGTTTTCTGTATAAGTATGCTCTCTACCTTGTGTCTTTGATCTGCTGACAAGAGTCAGACTGAACTAGCTGGTGAATGAGACATTTAAATACAAAATACTGGACAGATGAAGGAGTGGGGGCTAAATACCAGGAAGATTCAGAAAAAGGAAAAATTCCTAGAAAATGGATTGGGCTACTCATATTTTGGGTGCCTATAAAGGTACCATGCCTTGTGCTATTCTATTGTCAAATGCTGTGACAGCACAGAGTGTGCCAGCATATCCCATGTGGAATTCATGCTTAGTCTTGCTTCTGGCTGGACCTGGCAGTAGGGATAAGGAACAGACTCATGACTGGCCCAGGAGAGGAGGAATAATCCAGTCCATTGGATTTGGTTACCTTTAACAAAACATTAACATCAGAAGCAATGCAGTACTAGTCTATTCCACAGACTATTTAAAGGAAATACAGAAGTGGAAAAATTGTGGCTCAGAGATTCTTTAAAATTCAGACTATATTGATACACTAGGTTAAGACAAAACCACAGCAACTCTTTCCATTTTTCACACAGATGAAGCTTTTCAAAGTTAAGCTAACAAAAGTTCAGACAGTTTTTTGCTCTTCACCTTAACTGCTTCTCAATCTCTAAGCATAAATGCTAATGTAGCTGATTAATGTTTAACTCCTTAGGAAAGCAAGTAAACATCCCTGGTCCTTACTTAGTGCTGGCTTTCCCTCAGCAGCAGTTCTGTGCATAAATTCCAGAAACAGATGTGCAGCTGTATTTGCAGGAACTTTGAATAAGGTGACAAATACCAAAGAATCCATGAAAGTCACCCGTAGGAGATATTTTGTACTTTTACCTTTTTTTCTCTTTTCTTCTTCTTGCCGTCTGAGAAATGCTTGCACTGCTGCAGACTCTACACCCTTGACTTTGGGAACTTTTTTGGGAGGACCAACAGCTAAACTGTACCTTTTCTGCAAAGAACAAAGAAATACATCAGAAGAGTTAAGAAAACAAGAGTTTAAAACTGAGGAGTTGCGTAACAGTCCTGTACTTGGCTTAAGCACAGAGATGATACAGAATAAACAATGAATTGCCACTGAAGCTGAGGGTTGTGCTGGATACATGACTCACAGTTGTACTTTCAGGCTGACTAAGAAGCAACCAGCCCCAAGTCCTTGGGATAAACTTGCAAGCTAGAAAGTGTCTGGTCCAAGGGAGTACAGGTGTCTTGAAAAATATTTTGAAAGGTTGTTTCCTAACCATCAAAAGAGCAACATAACCAAAGTCCAGAACAAGATATCAGCACTAAGATAAGGACATCTATCTTGACTATACCACTGGCCAGCAGCCAACTACTTCACCCTACAAATATTGCCATCAGGATGGGCCTGATTTGAGCTCTGCCTGAGCGGCACCTTAACTGGATGCCTCTCAGGGTTAGAAATTCCATACCTGAAACTAAGAGATCCTTCCTTACCCAAGGTGGAAAGATTCCTTACTCATGACAGATCCTCAGTAGGTGACAGAGGATGTTGCATCAGTATTGTGAAATCTTACTAATCCATCCACTCCATGTTACTACAAACATGGTATGGATAATACCATTTGACACATACCATTGACAAAGCCTAAGAATGGATCCAGCCACTCCTAGCTCCAAATAGAGTTTAGAAAGCAAGGAATCCACTCAGAACCTTGTGACTCAATAGGACTGTGCTCTTTGCATTGCCAGTCTCTGAGAATCACTCTAAATGAACTCATAAATGAATGAATTTGAACTCAACCTTCTTTTTTTGTATGTTTCTTCCAGTAATTAATAAAATGAACCTTGCATTAAACTTATTAAACCTTGTAGAGCCACTGTTAAACTTTGTTAAATTCCAGTCAATTGTCAGGTCATTATTTTATCTCAAAATACATCGCTGCCTGTTTTGAGTGAGGTACATTCTACTCATCCACAACAGGGGCTCACTCAGCTTTTGGAAGGAATGAACAGGAAACCAGAAGCCAGGTAGGGAAACAAAACGAGTGAAATGCATTAGATTAATAAGGAATGCAATGGCTAAATTAGTAATGGAATAAAAGTACTTCAGTTTAGCCTTTGTCTTTGACCAAGAGGACCTAAAAGCAAACTACAGCCCAAGCTGCCAGTTAATTCAATTCCAGTCTGCAGGTTTACAGCTCCATTTTCAGCTTGCTTGTGGACACTCATTTCAGTTTCAGGTTACCTAATTCAGCAAAAATAAATACATCAACTCAAAAAAAATTTAATTACTCCAAAAGTTGGAATTGAATTCACCAGCATAATTAATAGGTTGATGTATAACCAACAATACTGATTTAAGTTCCTGCTGGTGGTGATCTTAAACACAATACTGTTGTACATCAAGGAGTTAGTGATCCACACACGAGTTGACCTGAAACAGTGCAGGCCTGCATTCTTCTTATCACCTGAGATCAGTGTGACCTCAGCACTAACTGTGACAGAATACACAGCCCCCACCTGGCACCTGGCAATTACAGCACTTGCACATGGTATAATTTGCCAGGAGAAGAGAAGGCTCCAGGGAGATCTTGTTGCAGCCTTTCAGTACTGAAAGGGAGCTTATGAGAAAGATGGGGACAGTTTTTAGCAGAGGCAGTAGCAATAGGACAGGGGATATTGGCTTTAAACTACAAGAGGGTAGAATCTGACTAGAAATTGTTTGATGAGAGTGGTGAAACACTGGCACAGATTGCCAAGAGAGGCTGTAGATTCCCCATCCCTGGAAACATTCAAGGCTAGGACAGGGCTCTGGGTGACCTGATCTGTTTAAAACTGTCCCTGCTCATTGCAGGGGAGCTGGACTAGAACACCTTTAATGGCTCCTATTCTATGATTCTATATCTCATTATATCCTGAGGTGAAGCTGCATGTTTTCATATAACATCCTTTTCCTTGGCAGAGGAAGTGATAAATTGAGCTATTAACTTCTCAGGACATATTGCAAAAGCACTAAAGACTACAACACTGCTCATCTGCAACACAGACAGGATTTGCATGGCCTGAGGTCTGTCCAGTGCTGTTCAGCCTGGGGTTCCAGCAACTGAACAGATGTAAAGTTATCTATGCTACCCCCTTTTTTGCTTCGCTTATATCCAAAAACCATGACTTAAATCAATGTTAAGTGCCCAAGTGCCTCTTACTGGGTTCTGTAACAACCACTTGCACTAATGTGCTACACATGTTCAGACACTGCCTTTCACAAATGTGCCAGATTGTGCCTAAAATGGGGAAAAAGAGAAACTTTTTTGAACTTCTCCCCACAAACAAAACACAGAAGGAAAAACAAAGCAATGAGAAAGAGACAATTGCAAAGATAAATACAATAGAAGGCAGTTAAGCCCAGAAGCAGATGGAAAGCAGAATACATTTAGAAACAAAAGAAACCCAAACCCGAGATCTGAGAGGGTGGGGGTTTTTGTTTGTTTTATTTCAGAAGTAAGCCAACAGATTAAAATCTAAACCAAGATCTCCCACATGAGACGTTAAGATTCTCACCAAATGAAAGAGATGTGAAAAACGGACCCACATTAAAAAAGTATCACTAGAGAGCCATACAAGTCAGCATTTCTATTAATATCTTCCTATCCTCATAAAGCTTTATGAAACTTAACTAAAATAATTAAAATAAAATATCTGGTATGGAAACCTACATCCAAATGTTTTAGAAGCAATAATCAGGCAGGCTGGCAGCATAACTCCCTATAAATGTCCACCTCACACAATGGAATCCTTCATTCTCATTTCTGATTAACTGATCAGCAGCACATGAATAGATCCTTGGATTACTTTAATTACTAACATGCAAACCCATATATTAGCTTGACTATACACGCACTAAGAAGCAAGGTTTGGAGGCTCATTTCTAAACTGCACCCAAAACAGGCTCCAAGAAGGGCAGCTACAATACCAGCCACTTGTAGTCTCCTTGAGCAGTTTCTGAAATGACCAGAGCAGAATTACAAAGGTGCACTACCCACATACATTGCATATTAAAACCTGCCACGTCACCTCATCACATTAAAGACCTACTACAACCAAGCTCATTTACTGAGCTTCACCTCTCTGCAGGGAAGTTTACCACAATCTGAGAACCGATTTTGTTGTTTGCACCAAAAGCATTCCAAGACTTGACTGCTCAGGAAGCCTGAACTGTGGTGCAGCATTGTCTCTCAGCTTTTGCTCAAATGTGGCCCATGGCTCTGTGTCCCAAAGAAATCTAGTTTACTCCATTTTAACTGGAACAGACAGAGAAGCAAAGCAATCCACACATTATCAGTCAAAATCCTGTCAGAAACAGGTTGAAGTTAATTAGTACCTTGGAAATTATTTGCAGTACTTTGTAGTGTACTCATCTCAGTGTAACGATGTCTATGTGAATTATCTTAAAAAGTTAAACACGTCATGCTTTGCCATTGGTAACCTAATTTGGCAAAGCTTCATTTAATCACTCCATTTCAACTGTATCCTCAGTTTTGAAAATTCTGTTTTAAAAACTGTAAAGGACTCAAGCATCTTTTCCAACCTAAATGATTTTGTGCCTAAGGAGCACCTTTGAAAACTGCTTAACAGCAGGGACAAATGTAGATTGATCTATTCTGTTAGAAAACCTTATAAAGAATTAAAGTGATGGGGAAGCAGTTTTCAGGCTTTGTTTTGCTGCACTGTGACCAACAGTGTCCTATCCAGGAGCAGGTTTGTAAAGCAGCTTGACAGACAAGCTCTTTTCTGACTGGCCCTAACATAACAAGTCACACAAAATTTAAATTAAGTCTTCCCATCAGTAGCGATTCTTAATATTGACTAACAGCTGAAAACACAGCAAAACAATTCATAAATGAATTCCCATTTTCTGTACTGTTGCTAATGTAAGTTTTGTTCACATTCATTTAGTAATAGCATAAATTAACCTGCTGAAGTGTAGTCTTTTTAAAAGCACTGAACCATACACGTTCCACAAATACTAATAACGTGTTTTATATACAGTGCAAATGAATATGCATCAGATTGCATGTAAACCAGGCAAAATAAGCCAGCACACGTCACTGTACCAGCTGCACTATTCTGGCTTTTAGTAACTATTGCAAAGTTGGTTAAACCAAAAGAGGAATAGAAACGTTTAGCCTTTAGGAAAGAGCAGGTCAAGCTGCTCCCAGAATACTTCACTATTCAAGTTGTAAACAGTGACTATTTGCTCTGAAGTCACTGACTTCCTTCAAAATGTGGCACATGATCCTGACAGAGTTGTAGCTGCTTTGATGTCAGCATTCAAGTACCAAATCTTGGACCGTAAAACAGAATTTATAAAATAACTGTAAACTTTTTGGCACTCAAAAAGTGTCTAGACCAAATACCAGCCCCAGACAGAAGTAACAGTAGTAGTATTGCCTTTAACAATGGTCAATATTTACACAGGTGGCAATGCAAGGTCAATGCAAGTGATAATTCTGCCAAGTCTGATTCTCAAGTAGAGCCCCTGGGCAGCTCAGTTATTGCAATGGGCTTGCACATGCAATGCAAAGACAATTCCACCTGCGTTATCCACTACAGGCAACTTGCAGAGGCTCTCACAGGCTGCGGATTCTTTTATTTACTTGTTTTCCACTAGCAAGTAGTGACCCCTGTATGATGTTACAACACTTTCCCTGTTCTTCCTGATCATTTGCCAAGACATGTAACCTCCAATGGGAAGTCCCTGTTTCCCCCTAAATATTCTTCAGTGTATAACTTTCTGGAAACATCAGGAATGGTTCATCCACCACATACATCCTTGTGTCACTCCTCTCCCAACGCTAGTTCCTAAGAAGGCAGCTTTCCACATTTGAAGTAGCCATTTGTGTTCATTGCCCAGGGGCCTCTGCTGTTCATCCTGAGCTGGTATTTCCAAAGCTTCTGCTACAGACTCACCACTGAGTTCCCAGCAGCTGACTCTGCAGTGAGACTGTCTTAGAATACACACAGGATGACTTCTCAACTGCTGCTTTCAAAATCTGGTTGTGACAAAGTAAATAGTAAAAAGCATGTTTAAATTTGCTTCCCTTCAGGTTTTAACAATCCCCACCAAGAGAAAGTTAAAATATTCTTATTGGTAAAGCCTATCAGCTCATACCGTTCTCCTCTCCCAAAACCAATTCAACAGGTTCATACATTTTATTCCTAAAAAAAGCAAAAATTATTTTCTTCCAATTTTGCAACTGCTACCACAACACTCAAGTAGAACCATTAGCTGTAAAAAAATGCAGAGATTTCTTCTATTAAATGTTGCTTCACACAGGAAAAAAACCTGAACAGATATTTTATGCTTTCCTTTCTGTAGTGATATTGTGGTCCCCATTTTCATCTGCTTTTGCAAAAGAGAGACCAGGAATAGGAAAAGATGAAAATTCTACTAGTCAGCATTTAAACCTCAACAGTCTGGAACTTTACTATCAGGTCATTCAAGTTGAGAGTAAAAGTCCTCCTCGTCCCTGCCAACATTGCACATTGTGTATCTTGCAGTTCCTCCTGTGGAGGCTGATGTAATCCAAAGCATTTTAGGCCCTGTTTTGAAGCACATTTTAAGCACACAATAAATGCACACACATCAATCAATGCGAGTCTGGTCCTACAGCAGCAATCTGCACTTCACAGCCATTCCCATTATTTCACATGCAGGGCTTCTCTTGCCTGTGGGCAAATGCTCGATAATTTGCAGATTAGAATTCGATGGGCAGGCTCTGTAACCCAGGGCCCTCTGAACAAACTCTTGGGATTCTGTTAGTATTTCACTTCACAAATACTTAATTCCTCGTGCCTACTTGGATCTGTCAGCTTCACTGGAGGCTGCTTTGTATCAGTCTAACTTAAAGTGAGACCTCAGCAAGTGCTGACGTGGATGACAAGCTCTTTCAGTTTTGCACCATCTCTTTGTGGTTAAATTTTATCCGATTTCTGTAAATGCCGTACATCGAAGTTTCACCCTCAGTTAAAAGGAATTGGGAGCAATATGAGATGTCTATATTGTCATTAATAATTTAGAAATTAAGGTGAAATAAAAGAATGACTTGGTTCCAACTGTCCTCAGGGTTTTTTCTTAAGCTGCAATAAAATTTCATATTTTAAAGAATAGCTACAATAAAAATATCTGAAAGTGCTTCACCGCGTCACATGAAACACGTGGCATAACAGTATACCAACTTCACCAAAAAGAGTGACAGAATGGATTTAAACCTTCCTGAAGTCAACATTAAATCTCATAACTATTATCATGTCTAGTCAAAGCAAGACCACACTGAAAATCTAATGAACTGCTAATATGTGTACAAGTAACAAGATACAACAGTGAAACCCCTATGGCATATTTGATGATAAAACCTGGGGCTCTACTCAGCAACTGCTATGAAGATGATTAGCAGCACATCATTAATAGCTTAGACAGTAGTTCATATATGTACTGTTTTATTTAGAAACAAAACCTGATGCAACTAACAGGGCACCAAAAGGCTGATTTCAGCAATGTTCCTTTTGAATCTGGATTTCCATAGGGAGATGAACAAGCAGATTCGTTTTTACAGGGACATGATGTAATATCTGCTTTATCCAGGCCCCTCTTTTACAATACAAGGCCACATCATTTCTTAGAGGTTTTATATAGTTTCCACTTTGAACTAAACACTAACTGTATAGTATCTACATATATTTATATACATTTTGAATATACACTACTTGATCATGTCACTATTTTTCATTACAAAGGGCATGGAGTATTTAGTTTAATGCACTGTAAAATTTAAAATAAACTTCTCAGAGGGAAATTCAGGGCATATGCTCATTAATGCAGGAACTAACATTTCTGAAAACCTGGTAATTTTACATACCAGTAAATTGTGTAATTAGTCTGTATGGTGTTTTTAATAAAACTATTTAAAATTAATTATATTCTTCTTATATAAACACATTTACTGTATCAGCTTTAACGTAGTGGAGTTGTTTAGATGTCCAGTGATTGTAAAATCTCCATGGGCTCTCTTTTAAAGCCCAGCAGCTGCAAATAACCTCAAGCAGTGCCAAGTGCAGCTCTGCTTTTGCTCAGAGACTGGGGCCAACTTCAGAGTTAAAAGCTGCACCACTAATGTGCTAAACCAAACTGTTTCAGCTATGGATTCAACTGCACTCTCACTCCATGAGTTAATCAGGAATTAGCAAATCCTAATGCTGCCTTTTCTAAAAAGAGTAGCTAAACCCTCATCCATTGCACAAGAAGTAGGATCCCCTGCCCCCACCACCACATCTGCAATGGAGAACATGGCATCATCATGACTTGAAACTACTTGTGACAAAAAAGTACTGACACACAGTAAAGCTGCATGGGAAAACTGAGAATGTAAAGAGAAGCTTTAAACATCTAAAATAAGAATTACGATAGCCCAGTGACAACTTAGTGAAACAGCTGATATAGTGCAGACTGATAAAATAAAAAAAATTTAAATACCCTAAAGTATTTCTATATTTGTTGTTGTATTATTTATGTTATGAACCAGATTCCTATGTAGAGTCAGAGACGAATTAAATGTACCTAAATATTAAAAAGTATATTTTATAAGATTTTAAACCCACAATGGGATCTGATTCATTTCACATCTACCATGTGGTTGGTACATGTTATCAACTGGTCACGCTATTAGTGAATATTACCAAAGTTTCACTAATGATACAGAGACACCGACAAACTCACTAGGTCTGACACCACCAAAATGAAGACACTGTACAATTGAAAGTGTGTTTATTTCTGGTCTTCCCACAGTTTTTGCTAAAAAAACAACTACCCCTCATTTACACTGGGTTTAAGCAAAGTAATCATAGAAACAGACCTCTGGCACTCTGCTGAAGAACAAACAGAAGAAGTGTCTCCCTAGCTGGTGGCTACCAAAGAGAAAATATTTTTTATCCAAATAAGCACGCATGACTTATAATTTGGGTCCTCCCAGAGGAATGAAATCCAGGATGTTAATGTATGAAAAGGCCGCGTGCCCTTCCTACTGCCAGACTTCATCCAGGCAAGGCAGTGGGTTATTTCATACGGAATCCACATGTTACTGATAGCGTGAACTAAAACACAAACTGCTGAAGTACAAACTTCAGCACAATATTAACAATACTGCAAATGCCTTCCACCAATCCTCGCCACAGCGCTGGTACACGTTATTCCTTCGCGGTGCCTAGAGAGACCTCAGACAACGCAGCCCATTCACCCAAAACTTGTCACTTTGTCTCCGACCCGCACTTGAGACGTGGCAGACTTGTGTTTTCAGAGCAAACAAAAGGACTTAGCCGACTTTTAGCCACTGCCTTCCCCCGCACCACCCCTCTGCTCCCGGGATCTCGTCACTTCCAGACCGGGAGGCGAAAGCCGCGGCTGCCCGCTCCCAGCCCGGGGGTGCCGGCACTTGTTGACAGAAGGGGCCCCGCTCGCCCCCTCCCCGCACACAGACGCTTCTCCAGCCCCCACGAGCGAGCAGCCCCGGCCGGCGAGGCGAAAGGCCCGGCCGAGGCCGCTTCCCGGGCGGAGGCTGAGGCGGGTAGGGCTCCCGCGGCCGCGGGGCCCTCCCCGAGCCCGACCGCCACCGCGCCCCCCGGCAGCCTCAGCCGCCCCTGAGCTCACCGGCACCGCGTTCAGCCCCTGCTGCTCCGAGGCCATCACGAGAATGTTGCGGAAATCCATGGCCGGGCCGCAACGGGGGGGGGCTGCGACAGCCTCCCCGCTCGCACCACCCGCGGCCCCCTGCCCGCCGCCCGCTCGGCCCCGCTCGCTTCCGCCCGCTGCCGCCTACCCTTTATATAACCTCGCCTGGCGCCGGCGTCACTTCCCCTGTGGCGGAGCCTCGCCACGGGAAACGGGGCTGGGAAAGGGGAGGGAACGAGGACGGTGCCTCTCGGAGCCTCGCAGAACGGCGGGGCGTGGAGCTGTGGCGGGGGCGGCCTTAATGACCAGCGGGGCAGCCCCCGCCCTGCCCTGCCCTGCCCGGCCCGGCCCTTCTCGCCGCCCCCCGTTCACAGCTGGCGCCGATGCCGGGGATTGTCTCTCCACCCACCTCAGTTCGCCCCTAAAACGCCTTGGAGAGAGGCTGTTTGCGAGGGTATGAAGTGACGGGACAACGGGTGACGGCGTCAAACTGATAGAGAGTAGTGCCACGAAGAAATTCTTTACTGTGAGAGTGGTGAGGCACTGGAACAGGTTGCCCAGAGAAGTTGTGGATGCCCCATCCCTGGCAGTGTTCAAGGCCAGGTAGGATGGGGCTGTGAGCAGCCTGGTCTAGTGAAAGGTGTCCCTGCCCGTCACAGAGGGGTCAGAACTAGATGATCTTTAAGGAGGAGTCTATGATTATCACCCCCGACCTTGGCATGGGGATGTCAATAAAACAGCAAAAACTCCTACTTTTTTCTTTTTTCCAGTGGCAGCTCCTCATTTTTCAGTGACTGGGAGAACCGTGGGGTTTTGAAGGGAAAAAGCCTTTTTAGGGCAATGGCCAGTAGTTCTAAGTGCACCCTGACACCTGCCCCCATCCCTCCTGCATTCCCAGCTGCCAGCTCGTCCCTGAGTGGACATCAGGCAGGCAGAAACCCTGTAACAAAAGAGGAATATGGATTAAGTTTCCTCAGCAATCTTTCTTGGCTTATCGAGGCTTCAGAGTTGGTGCTTGGCCTGTCAGGGTGCCACAGTTACTTCAGCAGTGCGTTCCCAGCTGCAGGGATACTGCCTGAAAAACAGGGCTTCCAGGAGCAATGCTGACCAGCACAGTAGCCAAACAAAATGCTCTGTGTGTGTATGTTCAAATATTTTTCTATGTCCCGTTCCACTATAAAAGCGGGAGCTGGGAAGGATTCTTTTGATAGATTTTTCCGACGAAAAATCAAACACTAAGATGGCAATATTGTATCTGAAAACCGTTTATTGAAAAAAAAACCCAAAACAACTAAGTGTTTTTATTAAAAAAGGAGGAGGAGGACAGGAAAAAAGGAGCAGAGAGAGAAGAAAGAAAGAGGGAAAGAAACAGAACGCAGGGGCCAGCGTTACCACAGAACCCCGGCTATTTGTCAGCATCGGTTTGGCAGACGGAGCGTGCGTGTTGCGAACCGCGAAGCGTTTGCGTAGCTGCAGCGGCAGGCTGG
This sequence comes from Ifrita kowaldi, assembly GCA_013398055.1. NCBI lineage: Eukaryota > Metazoa > Chordata > Aves > Passeriformes > Cinclosomatidae > Ifrita > Ifrita kowaldi. The sequence goes on along the minus strand of VZRS01007802.1, from coordinate 164 downwards.
GCACGCTGTTTAAAGAGCAGCGGGCTGCGTGTCCCTTCCGTCGGCGGGGCACAGGCTGCGGTGATTACAGTCGCGATTTTTAAAGAGCAGCAGGCTGCGTGTCCCTTCCGTCGGCGGGGCACAGGCTGCTGTGATTACAGTCGCGATTTTTAAAGAGCAGCAGG